>CACRXE010000002.1:465819-563319 GCA_902685375.1 Neostethus bicornis | reverse complement strand
ACCGCAATCGGTTCTAAAATCGTGCTTTGGCTACATTTTCCGAGTCATAGGGTTTACTAACTTAAAAAAGAAAATAAAAAGAAATGTCTGACGAACCTCCTTTTACATTTTTTAAGGTAAGATAAATAATTTTTTAGAAGGTTTTATAAGCGAAATTTTCATTTTCTTTTTTAAATTTAGAACAAATGTTAAAAAAATTCTGTATTTCCTTTAAAGGTGGAATAATTGTGATGATGAACTTAAAATATGTTCCAATCTTTTCTTTAATGTGAATTTACAATGTGACCAAAATAAATAAATAAAAAAAAAATGAAGATCCTAAAATATAATAAGAAAAGACATTGTTTGATTAAAAATAAATATTATTCTTAAATAGAACAGGTGTTCTGTTTTCATAAAAAATATTACTGCTTTCTTCCTCCATGTTGGAACTTATTTATCTGTCAATTAGCTACTGAAGCAGATAAAAAAAAAAAAAAAAACCTACAAATGAACAGGAATGAGTTCATCAGAGGAACATCACATGTTAAAGGTTTGCAGATAAAGTCAGAGAGACTAGTCTGACATGGTTTGGACATGTGCAGAGGAGAGAGTGAGAATAAATCAAAAGAAAGATGTTAGAGTTGGTACCACCAGGCAAGAGGTCTAGAGAAATTCCAAAGATGAGGTTCATGGATACTTTTAAGGAAGACAATGAAGGAGGGGTTACCAAAGAGGATTCAGGAGCTTAGATGGAAGAAACTGACTTACTGTGGTGATTCTTGAAAGGAAATACTGAAAGCAGGAGAAGAAAAAGCTTTAATGCTTAACAAAAAGTTAAAAGTGTCTTTCTGCTTTCATCCTTCTTGTTGGAACCATTTTACAGTTTATCAATAAGCTATTGAAGCAAACTTATTATGTTTAAGCCAACTTGGCATGATTTAGCTCACTTAGCATATTGTAGCTGTGTTTTAACTCGTTCATGCATATTTCTAAATGTGTAAATTTGGTATGGCTTATGCAGGAACTGCTGGAAAGAACAAAAACAAACGGGAAGAGACTGGAGAAAATGGAGATGGCAGTAGAGGAGCTAAAGAGGCAGCGAGTGCTTGAGGAGACCCAGGAGGTATCCAAGCTAGAGAAACGCATAAACAAAATTAAAACAATTAAATCTGTTTCTACTTTCTTTCTGCACGTGTGTGTCATAGAAGGACATTCCAAACAGAGAATATCCAATGAAAAGGAAGGAGCAGGGAGAGGGGGACGCATGCACGCCGGTGAAAAAAGATCAGCGCCTCTCGCAAGAGCAGCACTGCAACCAGCGGAAATCTTTTGAAACCAAAGCCGTGTTGACCAGCATGAGACAAACTAATCAGAAAGACAAGAATGATTATAATCGGTAGCTACATGCACTCTAGCTCTACAGCTGAACAGCTAAAAACCTGGCTAGCTTCAACTAATGACAAAAAAAATGTTGAGAAATTGAGCTTAGCTTACCATTTTAGTATGTGAACGTGGTTACCTAGCATCATATTAGCATGTAAACATGCTAACCTGAGTATTAGTATGTGAACGTGCCAGTACTCACTTATATATGCTTACTTTAATAGTTACTTGATAAATACTTACTTGCTAATAATATATTTAAAAATAAAGTTAGTGAAATTTTAAATAAAGCAGTCAGAATGAAGTTCAGAAAGTTACGCTGTTAAAGTTTGCAATATTGTGCCGGCGTGTTATTCGATGCTTAGCTGTGAACCGTGTGTTTTCAAAATAACTCAGTTTTAAAAAAGTAAAAATCTTGAACGACTCTCTATGTGACTTCCCCGCAGATGTCGCTGGGGCCGCCCGCAGTCATTGCAGCACCATTACAACCTACGTCGCCGCCCGCAGTCATTGCAGCACCATTACAACCTACGGCCCCGAGCTAAGATGCCAGATGAGAGCACATCAGCAGAAGGAGGAGCAGCAGAAGCGGCAAGCTTGGAGTTGAAGCAAGACTGCATCTTGGTGGAATCAGAGGATGAAGACAGCAGCTTGGTAGAATCAGAGGACAAAGACAGCAGCTGGGTGGAATCAGAGGACGAAGACAGCAGCTTGGTGGAATCAGAGAACGAAGACAGCAGCTTGGTGGAATCAGAGGACGAAGACAGCATCTTGGTGGAATCAGAGGACGAAGACAGCATCTTGGTGGAATCAGAGGACGAAGAGAGCAGCTTGGTAGAATCAGAGGAAAAAGACAGCATCTTGGTGGAATCAGAGGACGAAGACTGCATTTTGGTGGAAACGGGGGATCAAGAAGATGCAGAAGCTGATTGATCATTGAAGGAAGATCCCACAATGCATCCCTCTCCGCTGGGCACACAAGCTGATGGCACCTAAGAATTGCTGATACAATAAAAAATATTACCACTGCAAAGAATTTTTAGTTCATTACCTTCCATCGTCTTCCGCTTTTCCGAGGCCAGGTTGCAGAGGCAACAGCCTTAGAAAGGAAACCCAGGCTTCCTTCACCCTGGCTGCATCCTCCAGCTTTACCCAGGATGATTCAGGGGAGTTTTCTGTCCAGCTGTGAGACATAGTCTCTGCAGCATGTACGAATATTGTCTTTGGGTCTTCTCCTGGTGGGAGGTGCCCGAAACACCTCACAAGCAAGATGTTTGGGAGGCATCCTGAACAGATGCCGTAACCACCCCATCTGGCTTCTCTCGACCCGGAGAAGTTCTACTCCGTGCGTCTCCAGGATGGCAAAGGTTCTCCGGCAAAGAAAGCTCATTTCTTCTGCTTGTACAGTATCTGCGATCTTGTTCTTTTGGTCATCATCGACAGCTGGTGACCTTGAGTGAGAGAAGGAACGTAGATCGACTTGTTAATCCAAAGCTTTGCTGTTTGGCTCAGCACATTAACACTAGCAGACGAAACCCACAAATGTTTTTGTCTAACATACACACCCAGCATTGAGCCCCCGTGAAGCATTAGCAGCTCATCAATTCACTATTTAATGTGAATTATTTTCTAAGTATCCCACCCCCATTCATGTGGACTTCTACTGCAGTAGGATTGTCTTTTCAGAGTTACTCAGTTGACGGCGTAAAGTTTTTAGTTTTTTTTAAAACCTAAAAATCACTTTTATAAATTATGTCCACATGATTCTTCATTATTAAACAGCATAACACGCTTACACTGCTTGCGTATTCGGTGAATAATCGCACGTTGTGTTGCAGAAATTTAAAAAGAAAAAGAAATTCCACCAGAAAATAACCCCCAATAAAAATCAGATAAACTTTTATTAGATCTACTTTACAGAAGTTTATTCTAATGATAAAAAGTCTTAAAGAGACGGTGGACATTAACCCGGAAGTTAAGTATTTTTTACACACAGTGCAGCGCAATTCATTTTGAGAAACCTACTTATTTTTATGAACTTATTATTTCATGAACAATAAAAAAATACTACATGTTTTAATAACGAATGAAGGATGAGACTTAGACCTCACTCAGCTGATTACGAGCTGAGTGAACTAGCTGTAAACTCGGTAAAATATGACTGATTCATTAATGTGTAATAAAAACACATCAATGCAGAAATAAATTTACCGTAATTTCACGGCCATAAGGCGCACCTAAAAGTCTAAAATTTTCTTCAAAATGAGCGGTGCGCCCTTTCGTGCGGTGCGCCTTGTGTGTGTGAGAAAAGGCGGACCTAAGAGAAAAAGCGGTGCCCTTGAGGCGGACCTGAAAGAAAAGCATGAGAACATTAAAGAGTGAAGTGTCTAACTAGTATTTTTATCCACTTTGTTTTTGTGATGCATTTTATGTTGAAGGTATGTTTACCGTTACCATGGCAACCAGAGTGCGTTCGAGCAAAGAGAATGTTTCCACGTTATAGAGACGCTGCTAATAAATTTTCTCGTGAAGACAACGTGGATTTAAATGTATTATTATTGATTAAAAAAGCCAGTTTTTCCGGCTGGTCTTATCACCTGTAGACCGGTCCGTGAAAATATTATCAGACACTAAACCGGTCCGTGGCGCAGAAAAGGTTGGGGACCCCTGGTTCTAAGTACACTTCTGCATAACATTGTATCCTCATTATAATTAAAGAAAAAGAACAGCTTTATTGACAGCTTTATTGTTTTTTAGTGTGTAACAGAAAATATTTAAAGTGCATCAATTAACTTGAATTTAAAAAAAATAATTCTTATTTAAACTATAAACTACAACTCCTGTAGTGGATGTACAATTACACTTTATTCTAGTACGGCAAAAAAGAAAAACGTGTTCCACAGGATCACACGTGGCCCACTATTGGAGATGCACTGGACTATTTTTTAATACGCACATTTGCATGCTTGCATGTGTGTTGTTGTAAGGCGGTGTGTGACTGAGACTGCGCCCTTTCGTAAGGTGCGCCTTATGTGTGTGTTAAATACAGCAACAGCGCACAAAACTGAGGCTGCGCCTTTTCGTACGGTGCGCCTAATGGCCGTGAAATTACGGTAGTTACATTCATAAAATATCATTTGTATGTTGGACACTGCCAGCTTGGTGTGCTGCAGTGTTTGATTATGTTCATTCATACGAAGCAGTGTGTGTATGAGTGTGTGTGTGTGTGTGTGTGTGTGTGTGTGTGTGTGTGTGTGTGTGTGTGTGTGTGTGTGTGTGTGTGCGCGACATCAAACTGTATAAATGTTCTCACTTTTGCCACATTTTTACAGCCTCAATCTTAAAATAAAAATAAAATGACTAAAATGTCAACACAAAGTACCCAATAATGACAATGAGAGAAATATTATTTGAAGTTGTGGCAAATGTCTTTTAAAAAAGGACGTGGGTGTGGGGTAAATCACACATACATAAGTACTCAATACTAAGGCTCAATACTTTGTTGATGCACCTTTTGCAACAATTACAGCCTCAAGTCTGTTTGAATTAGATGCCACAAGTTTGGCACATCTGTCTTTGGAAAGTTTTACCTGTTCGTCTTTGAACCTTTCACCTTTCAAGTTCTATCTTTCAACCTTTCAAGTTCTATCAGGTTGGATGGTGACTTTCATTGCACAGCCGTTTTTAGATCTCTCCAGAAATGTTCAACGGGATATGGATCAGGGTTCTGGCTAGGCCACTCCAGGACATTTGCCAAGTTGTTGTAGGGCCACTCCATTGATATCTTGGCCTTGTGCTTTGGATCATTGTCCTGCTGAAACATGAACCGTCGTCCCAGTCTGAGGTCTAGAGCACCCTAAAGCAGGTTTCCATCCATGATTTCTATGTACATTGCAGCATCCATCTTTCCTTCTATTTTGAAAAGTCGGCTGATAAACATCCCCGATGCTGCCACCACCCTGCTGTTTACATTCCGCCATGCGCAAACGTGCACGAGGCCCAACGCGCGCTCGCGGACCAAATTCTGTGTGTGGAGCAAAACTTCCCGGACTCTCTAGTTATTATCCTTGGGGATTTTAACAAGGGAAATCTGAGCCAGGAACTCCCAAAGTACAGACAGTTTGTAAACTGCCCAACCAGGGAAAAGAACACATTGGATCACTGCTACACTACAGCCAGTAAAGCCTACAAGGCTGTTTCTCGAGCTGCTCTGGGCTTCTCTGATCATGACATGGTTCACCTCATCCCGGCATACAGACAGAAGTTGAAGCTTTCTAAACCTGCAGTGAGGACTTCCAAGAAGTGGACCAGCGAAGCTGTGGACGAGCTTCGTATGTGTCTGGACACAACAGACTGGGGTGTGTTTAGAGCTGCCACAGATAGTCTGGATGACTACACAGACACAGTGACGTCATACATACGTTTCTGTGAGGACAGCATCATTCCATCAAAAACCAGGGTAAGATTTAACAACGACAAACCCTGGTTCACACCCAGACTAAGACAGATCAGGAGGGAAAAGGAAGCAGCTCACAGAGCCAATGACAGAGAGAGCTACAAAGGCGCTAAGTACCGGTTCGAGAGAGAGGTACAGCAGGCGAGATCCAGGTACAATAAACGCCTGAAGGAGCAATTCTCTGTCAATGACACCGCCTCTGTCTGGAGATCACTTCGGCAAATTACAAACTATAAGCCGAAAGCCCCACAAGCTGCTGATGACTTACAACTGGCAGAGAAACTCAACACCTTCTATGCCAGGTTTGATGTCTCACTCTCCTCCCCCCTCACTGATCAACAACCTTCAGACACTTTGAAGCCACTCCCATCCCCCACTCAATTAACAACAGAGGTCACTCCAGCTGACCAGCCCTCCCCCTCCACTGCTTTCTTGGTGACAAAACAGGATGTGCTCAAGCTCTTCCGCAAGCAAAACCCTCGGAAAGCTTCGGGCCCAGATGGTGTCTCCCCGGCCACCCTGAAACACTGTGCTGAGGAACTGTCTCCAGTTTTCACAGACATTTTCAACACCTCGCTGAAGACATGCCGCGTTCCAGCCTGCTTCAAGCTGTCCACCATCGTTCCTGTTCCCAAGAAGCCCCGTATCACTGGACTTAATGACTACAGGCCTGTGGCGCTTACGTCTGTAGTCATGAAGTCATTCGAACGCCTGGTCCTCCCTCATCTCAAGCACTTCACCTCTCCCTCACTGGACCCTCTGCAGTTTGCCTACAGAGCCAACAGGTCTGTAGACGACGCCATCAACCTGGCCCTCCACTTCACCCTGCAGCACCTGGACTCCCCGGGAACCTATGCTAGGATCCTGTTTGTGGACTTCAGCTCTGCATTCAACACCATCCTACCTACCCTGCTTCAGGACAAGCTCTCCCAGCTCAACGTGCCTGACTCCACCTGCAGGTGGATTACTGACTTCCTAACAGACCGGAGGCAGTGCGTGCGGCTGGGGAAGAATGTCTCCACCTCTCGGACTATCAACACAGGATCTCCACAGGGCTGTGTCCTCTCTCCCCTGCTCTTCTCCCTGTACACCAACTGCTGCACCTCCAGCCATGACTCTGTCAAACTGATCAAGTTTGCGGACGACACCACTCTCATCGGGCTCATCTCTGATGGTGATGAGTCGGCCTACAGGATGGAGGTAGACCGGCTGGTGTCCTGGTGCAGCAACAACAACCTGGAGCTCAACGCTCAGAAGACAGTGGAGATGATCGTGGACTTTAGGAAAGCTATAGCACCCATTACCCCCCTTGCACTGACAGACTCCCCCATCACCACTGTAGACTCTTTCCGCTTCCTCGGCACTACCATCACACAGGACCTAAAGTGGGAGCCGTCCATCAGCTCCCTGATCAAAAAGGCCCAGCAGAGGATGTACTTTCTGCGGCAGTTGAAGAAAGCCAAGATGCCCGCCCAGATGTTGATGCAGTTTTACAGAGCCATCATCGAGTCTGTCCTCACCTCCTCCATCACCGTGTGGTACGCTGGAGCCACAGCCAGGGACAAACACAGACTGCAGCGCATTGTGCGCTCCGCAGAGAAGGTGATCGGCTGCAGCCTTCCATCTCTCGAAGACCTGTACGTCTCCAGGACTCGGGGGCGTGCAGGTCGGATAGCAGCTGACCCTTCCCACCCTGGACATGGACTTTTTGAGCGACTCCCCTCGGGCAGGAGGCTCCGGTCCATTCGGACCAGAACGTCCCGCCACAAAAACAGCTTCTTCCCTTCTGCCGTTAGTCTAATTAATACTTTATAACCTGAACCCCACATCTCTTAGTCACATCCCTCTTGTCACTTTACTATCTTTATTATTTTTTATTATTTTCTATGACATTGCACTACTTTTCTTTTTCTTTCTGAGCACTCTGTTTTGTTAAAATTATTTTTATTTATTTTATTATTTTTATCTTATATTATATTATTGCACACCTGTATCAAAGCAAGTTCCTAGTCTCTGATATTCTCATTGACATGGCAATAAAAGCATTCTGATTCTGATTCTGATTCCCTGAATAGATGATTTTAGTCTGGAGATAAGCAGTTCCTATTTGTTTTTTGTTTTTTTTTTTTTCAAAACAAAACAACTGATTTTACTCCAACCACTTAAACTTTAGTCTCAGACAAACAAAATTACATAATAAAAACTCTGTTCCTTGTAGTCTAAGAGTCTTTTGGGTGTCTTTTGGTAAAATTCCATGTGGTTTCTTCTTCTTTCGGCATATCTCTTCAGGGGTCGCCACAGCAAGTCAGTTTCTTCCATCTAAACCTATCTGCTGTATCGTCTTTGGACACACTAACTATTTTCATGCCTTCCTTCACCATATCCATAAAAGTTATCTTTGGCCTACCTCGAGGCCCCTTTACTGGTGGTTCCAAATCCAGCATCCTTCTTCCTACAGTATGTACTCTCTCTCTCCTCTGTGCATGCCCAAACCATCTCAGTCTTACCTCTCGAACTTTATTCCCAAAACCTCTAACGTGTGCTGTTCCCCTGATGTACTCATTTCTAATCCTGTCCATCCTGGTCACTCCAAGAGAGATCCTCAGCATCTTTATCTCTGCTACCTCCATCTCTGCTTCCTGTCTTTTCTTCAGTGCTACTGTTTCTAGACCAAACAGCATGGTGGGTCTCACCACGGTTTTGTACACTTTCTTTTTCATTTTAGCTGAAACTCTTCTGTCACACATCACACCTGATACTTTTCTCCACCCGTTCCAGCCTGCCTGAACACGCTTATTCACCTCTTTTCCACACTCTTCATTGCTCTGGACTGTTAATCCTAAGTACTTAAAATCTTCCACCTTTTTTATCTTTTCTCCCTGTAACCTCACTTTTCCATTTGGATCCCTCTCATTTACACTCCTGTACTCTTTACGAATTAGTGAGCAGCAGTTTGGCTTTATCAATTCAATTCAATTATAACTTTATTTGTCCGTTAGGAACTTCACTTACAGCCAGAGCGCCGGGAGAATACAGTCATTAAAAACCACATACAAAACCACATTCATTAAAAAACATTATAAAACAATAAAATAAGTAAAAACAGAATAAAACAATAAAATCAATAAATAAAAAAATTTACTTATCACTTTCCAGTACATGCCGATCCGTCACAAGGAGCCATTCAGCAGTCGGATTGAGTTGGGTATAAAGCTGGATGTGGCTCTCTTGGTTTTAAATGCGAGGGATCTGAACCTACGACCGGATGGTAACAGGGTGTAGTGTGAGTGCAGAATGTGTGAACTGTCTGTGGAGATCTGAGTGCCTTTCCTCAGGACTTGGTTATTGTAGATGGGAGTGATTCTTGTTGTTGTCCAATGATTTTACTGCTGATTTTAATGATCTTGTTGAGAGTTTTACGATGTGAGACACTGAGTGAACTAAACCAGGCTGTGATATTGAATGTGAGGATGGACTAGATGAAGCATTTGTAGAAGACTGCAAGAATGGATGGATGAACCTGAAGTTTGCGAAGTTTACGGAGGAAAAAGAGGCGTTGTTGACATTTAGAAAAAATATTTTCTGTGTTCTGTTGAAAAGTGAGTTTATGATCAATTATGGTGCCAAGATATTTGTATGAGTAAACCTTTTCTAATGCTTTGTTATTAACTGTCAGTGTGGGGAAGGTGGTTGAGTCCATGGTGGAATGAGAAAACCATTTCTTTGGTTTTTTAAAACATTTAAGTCCAAACACTTGTTCTTACACCACAGGGAAAAGGTGTCCAGTTCAGCCTGCAGCAGTCCATTTGTGTTGGTAGTGTCCATGATAACAGTGTCGTCTGAATACTTGATGTATGTTATTCCTGGGGTGGTGCTCTTGCAGTCGTTTGTGTACAGAGTGAAGAGAAGTGGAGATATTACTGAACTTTGGGGTGAACCAGTGGATATTGTTCTTACAGAGCTGAGATGTCCATTTATTCTGACCCTCTGGACCCTCACCGTGAGGAAGGAATGGACCCAGAGAATGAGATGGGGGTTAACATCCATCTGGAGCAGCTTACGTCCCATGAGATGTGGTTGCAAGGTGTTAAATGCGCTTGAGAAGTCCACGAAGACAAGGCTGACATGGGATTTGGGCTTTTTCAGGTGGGAGATTACTCCATGTAGCAGAGTCAGCACAGCATCGTCCACACCCCTGTGTGGCCGGTATGCAAATTGTAGTGGATCGGAGTGCACGCTGACCTCGGCCTGCAGCTGGGCCATGACAAGCCTCTCAAAGCTCTTCATGACCAATGATGTCAGAGCTACTGGTCGATAGTCGTTGTTGGTAGTGGGGTTGCTCTTCTTTGCAACAGGGCAAATGATGGAGGATTTCCAGATGGAGGGGATGGAATGTTCAGCCAGGGAGCGATTGAACAGTGAGCAGAGGACACCAGCCAGCTGACTGCTGCAGACCTTCAGCAAGCGTCCACAGATCTGATCTGGTCCGGGGGCCTTGCCGAGCTTTGTCCGTCTCAGATTGAGCTCCACTTCCTCGATCTGTAGCTGCAGGTTCTCAGTGGTCTGGATGATGGAGGAAAACTCTGTTGACAGCTTCTCCCTCTCCTGAGTGTAGTCACACTGATCAAACCTGCAGTAAAAGTTGTTGAGGTTTTCTGCCATGCGAATGGACACCTCTGCAGGAAGTCCAGATGATGATGAGGAAGTGGGGAGGCCAGCCAGAGTTTTTACACCCCACCAGGCATCTTTAGCTTTTCCATTTTGAAAGAGTCTCTCCACTTTCTCCTTATATAACTTTTGAGCAGATTTCTTTATTAAGTTTGTTCTGAATGAGTTTGCCTTCAACCTTATTTCCAGACTTAAAAGCTATTTTCTTTTGGTTCAAAATAGATTTGAGTGATTTAGTTATCCATGGCTTATTGTTGGAGAACACTTTTACAGTTTTTGTGGGGACCAACATGTTCTCACAGAAGGTGATGTATGATGTTACCACATCGGTAGCCTCCTCTAGACTACTGCCCTCTGTAAGCACATCCCACATCGTGCAGTCAAAGCAGCCCTGAAGTTTCTCCTGGGCATCGTTGTCCCACAGTCTGACTTGTTTCTTCACTACACCCTCTCGCTGTAGCTTAGTACGGTATGATGGAATAAGGTGGACTACATTATGGTCTGCAGTGCTGAGTGGAGGCTTCTTGTAAGCTCTGTATGTACTTTATGCCTAAAAGAGCACTACAGATGCAGTATTTGCCTTGAGGATGCTGATAGAGAAGTACAGAGAAGGCCAGAGGGAGCTGCACTGTGTCTTTGTAGATCTATAGAAAGCGTTTGACAGGGTACCTAGAGAAGAACTATGGTATTGTATGAGGAAGTCTGGTGTGACAAAGAAGTATGTTAGAGTGGTTCAAGACATGTAAGAGGGTTGTAAGACAGTGGTGAGGTGTGCTGTAAGTGAGACAGAGGAGTTCAGTGTGGGGGTGGGACAGCACCAAGGATCTGCTTTGAGCCCTTTGCTGTTTGTGATAGTGATGGACAGGCTGACAGACGAGGTTAGACAGGAATCCCCATGGACAATGATGTTTGCAGATGACATTGTGATCTGTCTGAATGGGCTTCACATTGCAGATTCAGAATAAAAAAAAAAAAAAAAAAAACAGAACAAGAAAAAGAGGAACGTATAAACACAAATACACAGCAAGAAAACAAACTAACAAATGCTAGCTAGAAATTATTAGGACATTACCTCCCTTAGTCTCTCCTTCACGGTGAGAAAAAAAAACTCCTAAAAAAAAACCTATCAGTGGGTAAAAAAGTGGGGAAACGTCCTGGGGATCCCCCACAAAAGAGAGATCCCTCCCCCAGGACGAGCATCCAATGTGTCTAAGACTATTGTTTAAATCTTAGCTTATTCTACTCTACAGCTAAATATCTAGGGTTAGAGCTTCACAGGTTGAAGGACGAATAAAAACTGATTCATCCGCAAACATACTCATTCCTAGGGACAACTTTATAATTGCCAATCAGTCTAACAAGCATTTTTTTGAAGAGTGGGAAGAAAGTGGGGAACTCGGAGAAAACCCAAGAATACATGAGAGAAAATGCTAATTCCATACAGAAAGGCCAGTGTTTTAATACTCATCCCCACCCTAGATTTGAGCTCTGACATTTATCCAGTAAGGCCACAGTGCTAACCACTGTGCCATCATGTATCCTTCTTTTGGTACCTTTACTGTTAGATTATATTCTTTGTTTATGATTATCTGATGTATTCTTTACAAGGTTGAAAAACATTTATTCCACAGATTAAATTTCCTGAAGAGGAAACGTGGATTTGTCCTCTTAATGTAGGCACCCATTGGTTTCATTGGTAAATCTTTGCAGAATGTATCATACACACTGCATATAAGTCGACTGTTACTACTGCATACCTCTGTTGGTCCGAAAGGTCTGAAAGGTGGTTATAACTGAGACGTCCAAGATGATTAAGTTTAAGTGATTTCTGATCCCCTATAGAAGGGGAAAGGATTAGGCGTTCAGCCCAATTATTAAAATCAGGTAAGGTGAGATTACAGACCTACCGAGGGTGGGGACCTAGGGTTGAAGCGCTCAAACTCGACTCACTCACGACAACCGTTCAACAGGTCATTTCTCTGCAGGGGTCGCCACAGCAAGTCAGTATCTTCCATCTGAAGAGTAAAGAGATGTCATGCATGCTCTTCAGTCACACCAGCTATCTTCAAGTTCTCTTTCAGTGTATTGATGAACCAACTCTATAATAGATAGATAGATAGATAGATAGATAGATAGATAGATAGATAGATAGATAGATAGATAGATACATAGATAGATACATAGATAGATAGATAGATAGATAGATAGATAGATAGATAGATACATAGATAGGTAGGTAGATAGGTAGGTAGATAGATGAAATGATAAATAGGCAGACAGACAGAATCAAGAAAAAGGATCAAGCAAACTTTAATTGTTCCACAATGGAGAAATTGCAGTAAAACAGACAGACATATATATAGATCGATAGATAGAGAGCCAGAGAGAGAGATCGAGAGAGAGATAGAGAGAGAGAGATAGATAGGTAGATAGATGGATGGATGGATGAACGGATAGATAGATGACAGTTAGATGTTTCTGATGTTAGAATGTTTTGGTTTTGACATAAAAATGCTAACGATGACTAAGAAATGGGGGAGGTGATAGCTCAGTGGTAGAACGTTCGCCCTTGGACTGGGAAAGCCGGTTCGATTCCCACTGAGCTCATGTCTAGTTGTCCTTGGGGAAGACTCCTAATCCTGCTTTTTTTCCAACAATTGGCGCCATCCTGGCAGCCTGCTGCGGTGTAATGCAGCACAGAAATTTTCCTGTTGAGGGATGAATAAAGTGTGTAAATATTAAAGTTTGAAATGCTCTACAGGTGTGTGTGTTGTGTGTGTGTGTGTGTGTGTGTGTGTGTGTGTGTGTGCGTGTGTCTGTGTGTGTGTCTGTGTATCCCGGTACTCATTGCTGTTTCAAAGCCAGATTGAGGTAAAACTCGGCTGGAAATAAAGATTAGAGTAAAATCAATCATTTTCATTAAAAATACTCCTAAAAATCAAGATATTTTTCATTGTATTAAAAAAAAAAAAAAAAAAAAAACTGATTTGAAATGCGGACACTTCCTGTTGATGACGTCATGCACGTCTCCACTTCCGTACGTTCCTCCGTGTGTTTCTTGTTACCATAGCAACCGCAATCGGTTCTAAAATCGTGCTTTGGCTACATTTTCCGAGTCATAGGGTTTACTAACTTAAAAAAGAAAATAAAAAGAAATGTCTGACGAACCTCCTTTTACATTTTTTAAGGTAAGATAAATAATTTTTTAGAAGGTTTTATAAGCGAAATTTTCATTTTCTTTTTTAAATTTAGAACAAATGTTAAAAAATTCTGTATTTCCTTCAAAGGTGGAATAATTGTGATGATGAACTTAAAATATGTTCCAATCTTTTCTTTAATGTGAATTTACAATGTGACCAAAATAAATAAATAAAAAAAAAATGAAGATCCTAAAATATAATAAGAAAAGACATTGTTTGATTAAAAATAAATATTATTCTTAAATAGAACAGGTGTTCTGTTTTCATAAAAAATATTACTGCTTTCTTCCTCCATGTTGGAACTTATTTATCTGTCAATTAGCTACTGAAGCAGATAAAAAAAAAAAAAAAAAACTACAAATGAACAGGAATGAGTTCATCAGAGGAACATCACATGTTAAAGGTTTGCAGATAAAGTCAGAGAGACTAGTCTGACATGGTTTGGACATGTGCAGAGGAGAGAGTGAGAATACATCAACAGAAAGATGTTAGGGTTGGTACCACCAGGCAAGAGGTCTAGAGAAATTCCAAAGATGAGGTTCATGGATACTTTTAAGGAAGACAATGAAGGAGGGGTTACCAAAGAGGATTCAGGAGCTTAGATGGAAGAAACTGACTTACTGTGGTGATTCTTGAAAGGAAATACTGAAAGCAGGAGAAGAAAAAGCTTTAATGCTTAACAAAAAGTTAAAAGTGTCTTTCTGCTTTCATCCTTCTTGTTGGAACCATTTTACAGTTTATCAATTAGCTATTGAAGCAAACTTATTATGTTTAAGCCAACTAGGCATGATTTAGCTCACTTAGCATATTGTAGCTGTGTTTTAACTCGTTCATGCATATTTCTAAATGTGTAAATTTGGTATGGCTTATGCAGGAACTGCTGGAAAGGACAAAAACAATCGGAAAGAGACTGGAGAAAATGGAGATGGCAGTAGAGGAGCTAAAGAGGCAGCGAGTGCTTGAGGAGACCCAGGAGGTATCCAAGCTAGAGAAACGCATAAACAAAATTAAAACAATTAAATCTGTTTCTGCTTTCTTTCTGCACGTGTGTGTCATAGAAGGACATTCCAAACAGAGAATATCCAATGAAAAGGAAGGAGCAGGGAGAGGGGGACGCATGCACGCCGGTGAAAAAAGATCAGCGCCTCTCGCAAGAGCAGCACTGCAACCAGCGGAAAACTTGTGAAACCAAAGCCGTGTTGACCAGCATGAGACAAACTAATCAGAAGGACAAGAACGATTACAGACGGTAGCTACATGCACTCTAGCTCTACAGCTGAAAGGCTAAAAACCTGGCTAACTTCAACTAATGACAAAATGTTGAGAAATTGAGCTTAGCTTACCATTTTAGTATGTGAACGTGGTTACCTAGCATCATATTAGCATGTAAACATGCTAACCTGAGTATTAGTATGTGAACGTGCCAGTACTCATTTATATATGCTTACTTTAATAGTTACTTGATAAATACTTACTTGCTAATAATATATTTAAAAATAAAGTTAGTGAAATTTTAAATAAAGCAGTCAGAATGAAGTTCAGAAAGTTACGCTGTTAAAGTTTGCAATATTGTGCCGGCGTGTTATTCGATGCTTAGCTGTGAACCGTGTGTTTTCAAAATAACTCAGTTTTAAAAAAGTAAAAATCTTGAACGACTCTCAATGTGACTTCCCCGCAGATGTCGCTGGGGCCGCCCGCAGTCATTGTAGCACCATTACAACCTACGTCGCCGCCCGCAGTCATTGCAGCACCATTACAACCTACGGCCCCGAGCTAAGATGCCAGATGAGAGCACATCAGCAGAAGGAGGAGCAGCAGAAGCGGCAAGCTTGGAGTTGAAGCAAGACTGCATCTTGATGGAATCAGAGGATGAAGACAGCAGCTTGGTAGAATCAGAGGATGAAAACAGCAGCTTGGTGGAATCAGAGGAGGAAGACAGCAGCTTGGTGGAATCAGAGAACGAAGACTGCAGCTTGGTGGAATCAGAGGACGAAGACAGCAGCTTGGTGGAATCAGAGGACGAAGACAGCATCTTGGTGGAATCAGAGGACGAAGACTGCATTTTGGTGGAAACGGGGGATCAAGAAGATGCAGAAGCTGATTGATCATTGAAGGAAGATCCCACAATGCATCCCTCTCCGCTGGGCACACAAGCTGATGGCACCTAAGAATTGCTGATACAATAAAAAAATATTACCACTGCAAAGAATTTTTAGTTCATTACCTTCCATCGTCTTCCGCTTTTCCGAGGCCAGGTTGCAGAGGCAACAGCCTTAGAAAGGAAACCCAGGCTTCCTTCACCCTGACTGCATCCTCCAGCTTTACCCAGGATGATTCAGGGGAGTTTTCTGTCCAGCTGTGAGACATAGTCTCTGCAGCACGTACGAATATTGTCTTTGGGTCTTCTCCTGGTGGGAGGTGCCCGAAACACCTCACAAGCAAGATGTTTGGGAGGCATCCTGAACAGATGCCGTAACCACCCCATCTGGCTTCTCTCGACCCGGAGAAGTTCTACTCCGTGCGTCTCCAGGATGGCAAAGGTCCTCCGGCAAAGAAAGCTCATTTCTTCTGCTTGTACAGTATCTGCGATCTTGTTCTTTTGGTCATCATTGACAGCTGGTGACCTTGAGTGAGAGAAGGAACGTAGATCGACTTGTTAATCCAAAGCTTTGCTTTTTGGCTCAGCACATTAACACTAGCAGACGAAACCCACAAATGTTTTTGTCTAACATACACACCCAGCATTGAGCCCCCGTGAAGCATTAGCAGCTCATCAATTCACAATTTAATGTGAATTATTTTCTAAGTATCCCACCCCCATTCATGTGGACTTCTACTGCAGTAGGATTGTCTTTTCAGAGTTACTCAGTTGATGGCGTAAAGTTTTTAGTTTTTTTTTTAAAACCTAAAAATCACATTTATAAATTAGGTCCACATGATTCTTCATTATTAAACAGCATAACACGCTTACACTGCTTGCGTATTCGGTGAATAATCGCACGTTGTGTTGCAGAAATTAAGAAAAAAAAAAAAGAAATTCCATCAGAAAATAACCCCCAATAAAAATCAGATAAACTTTTATTAGATCTACTTTACAGAAGTTTATTCTAATGATAAAAAGTCTTAAAGAGACGGTGGACATTAACCCGGAAGTTAAGTATTTTTTACACACAGTGCAGCGCAATTCATTTTGAGAAACCTACTTATTTTTATGAACTTATTATTTCATAAACAATAAAAAAAAATACTACATGTTTTAATAACGAATGAAGGATGAGACTTAGACCTCACTCAGCTGATTACGAGTTGAGTGAACTAGCTGTAAACTCGGTAAAATATGACTGATTCGTCAATGCAGAAATAAATTTAGTTACATTCATAAAATATCATATGTATGTTGGACACTGCCAGCTTGGTGTGCTGCAGTGTTTGATTATGAAACACTGCAGCACACCCTGAAGACCACTGCTGACTGGTCTCAATAGCAACAATAGCTCTGGCTGCCAGCAGCAGCTTCTCCCAGGTCTTCTTCAGGTTACATAGGTACATTGCAGCATCCATCTTTCCTTCTATTTTGAAAAGTCGGCTGATAAACATCCCCGATGCTGCCACCACCCTGCTTCCCTGAATAGATGATTTTAGTCTGGAGATAAGCAGTGCCTATTTGTTTTGTTTTTTTTTTTCAAAACAAAACAACTGATTTTACTCCAACCACTTAAACTTTAGTCTCAGACAAAAAAAATTACATAATAAAAACTCTGTTCTTTGTAGTCTAAGAGTCTTTTGGGTGTCTTTTGGTAAAATTCCATGTGGTTTCTTCGTCTTTCGGCATATCTCTTCAGGGGTCGCCACAGCAAGTCAGTTTCTTCCATCTAACCCTATCTGCTGTATCCTCTTTGGTCACACTAACTATCTTCATGCTTTCCTTCACTGTTTCCATAAACCTTATCTTTGGCCTTCCTTTAGGCCTCTTTCCTGGTGGTTCCAAATCCAGCATCCTTCTTGTGATGTACTCTCTCCCTCTTTTCTTCAGTGCTATTGTTTCTAGACCAAACAACATGGCCGGTCTCACCACGGTTTTGTACACTTTCTTTTTCTTTTTAGCTGAAACTCTTCTGTCACACATCACACCTAAAACTTTTCTCCACCCGTTCCAGCCTGCCTGAACATGCTTATTCACCTCTTTTCCACACTCTCCATTGCTCTGGATGGTTAATCCTAAGTACTTAAAATCTTCCACCTTTTTTATCTTTTCTCCCTGTAACCTCACTGTTCCATTTGGATCCCTCTTATTTACAATCCTGTACTCTTTATGAGTATGTGAGCAACAGTATGGCTTTATGCCTAAAAAGAGCACTACAGATGCAATATTTGCCTTGAGGATGCTGGTAGAGAAGTACAGAGAAGGCCAGAGGGAGCTGCACTGTGTCTTTGTAGATCTAGAGAAAGCGTTTGACAGGGTACCTAGAGAAGAACTATGGTATTGTATGAGGAAGTCTGGTGTGACAGAGAAGTATGTTAGAGTGGTTCAAGACATGTAAGAGGGTTGTAAGACAGTGGTGAGGTGTGCTGTAGGTGAGACAGAGGAGTTCAGTGTGGGGGTGGGACAGCACCAAGGATCTGCTCTGAGCCCTTTGCTGTTTGCGATGGTGATGGACAGGCTGACAGATGAGGTTCAGACAGGAATCCCCACGGACAATGATGTTTGCAGATGACATTGTGATCTGTCTGAATGTGCTTCACGTTGCAGATTCAGAATAGGAAAAAAACAAAACAACAAAACAAGAAAAAGAGGAACGTATAAACACAAATACACAGCAAGAAAACAAACTCACAAATGCTAGCTAGACATTATTAGGACATTACCTCCCTTAGTCTCTCCTTCACGGTGAGAAAAAAAACTCCTAAAAAAAAAACCTATCAGTGGGTAAAAAAGTGGGGAAACGTCCTGGGGATCCCCCACAAAAGAGAGATCCCTCCCCCGGGACAAGCATCCAATGTGTCTAAGACTATTGTTTAAATATTATTCTTATTCTACTCTACAGCTAAATATCTAGGGTTAGAGCTTCACAGGTTGAAGGACGAATAAAAGCTGATTCTTCCGCAAACATACTCATTCCTAGGGACAACTTTATAATTGCCAATCAGTCTAACAAGCATTTTTTTGAAGAGTGGGAAGAAAATGGGGAACTCGGAGAAAACCCAAGAATACATGAGAGAAAATGCTAATTCCATACAGAAAGGCCAGTGTTTTAATATTCGTCCCCACCCAAGATTTGAGCTCTGACATTTATCCTGTAAGGCCACAGTGCTAACCACTGTGCCATCATGTATCCTTCTTTTGGTACCTTTACTGTTAGATTGTATTCTTTGTTTATGATTCTCTGATGTATTCTTTGCAAGGTTGAAAAACATTTATTCCACAGATTAAATTTCCTGAAGAGGAAACGTGGATTTGTCCTCTTAATGTAGGCGCCCATTGGTTTCATTGGTAAATATTTGCAGAATTTATCATACACACTGCATATAAGCCGACTACTGCATACCTCTGTTGGTCCGAAAGGTCTGAAAGGTGGTTATAACTGAGACGTCCAAGATGATTGAGTTTAAGTGATTTCTGATCCCCTATAGAAGGGGAAGGATTAGGCGTTCAGCCCAATTAGTGAAATCGGGTAAGGTGAGATTACAGACCTACCGAGGGTGGGGACCTAGGGTTGAAGCGCTGAAACTCGACTCACTCACGACAACCGTTCAACAGGTCATTTCTCTGCAGGGGTCGCCACAGCAAGTCAGTATCTTCCATCTGAAGGGTAAAGAGATGTCGTGCATGCTCTTCAGTCACACCAGTTATCTTCCAGTTCTCTTTCAGTGTATTGATGAACCAACTCTATAATAGATAGATAGATAGATAGATAGATAGATAGATAGATAGATAGATAGATAGATAGATAGATAGATAGATAGATAGATAGATAAATAGATAGATAGATAGATAAATAGATAGATAGATAGATAGATAGATAAATAGATAGATAGATAGATAGATAGATAGATAGATAGATAGATAGATAGATAGATAGATAGATAAATAGATTGATAGACAAATAAATAGATAGGTCAGACAGACAGACAGATAGATAGATAGATAGATAGATAGATAGATAGATGGATGACAGATAGATAGATAGATAGATAGATACATAGATAGATAGATAGATAGATAGATAGATAGATAGATAGATAGATAGATACATAGATAGATAGATAGATAGATAGATAGATAGATAAATAAATAGAAAGATAGATAGATAGATATATGATCGATATATGATAGATAGATTGATCCATCGATCGATCGATAGATAGAGAGATTATAGTTAGATACAGTAGATAGATGATAGATAGATGATAGATAGATGATAGATAGATATATACAGTGTTGTGCAAAAGTTATTGCCCCCTGACCATTTTCTGACATTTCTTGAACGTTTGTCACACTCATCTAACAAACGTTGAATGAGTGTGACAAACCAATGGCTTTGTATCCTTTTCCAGATTGAGACGTCTCGTTAGTCAAACTCATCCAACAACTATTCAAACTCTTGCATTGGCCGGGTCACCACTGTCACATGTATCCATTTATGGATGATTGCTCTGACAGTGCTCCTCTGGAGTCCCAAAGACGTACCAATGGCTTTGTATCCTTTTCCAGACTGTGACGTCTCTATAATTTTTTTTCTTGTTTGCTCTTGAAGCTCACTGGAACGTTGCATGATGATGTGTGTTCAATATGGCCTACCTCACCTTGTCAGACAGGTTTTATACTAGTGGTCTCCTGATTGGGAATGTCTGGCAGCAATCAGGCCTGGGTGTGGCCATGAAATTGAACTCCGCTTTCCCCAGTGGTAGGATTAATCACAATTACCTCACCTTTTAACAAGGGGGCAAATACTTTTTCACAGAGGATCATGTAGGTTTGGAAAGGATTTTTCTCTCAACAAATAAAATCACAACAGGACAACTGCATTTTTTAAATACCTGGGTTATCATTGTGTAATGTTTAAATTTGTTTGATAATTTGAGAAGGTTAAGTGGGACAAAGGTGCAAAAAGGTGAAAAATCAGTAAGGGGCAAAAACTTTTGCACAGCACTTTACATGAAGGGGCATATGGCGCGTAGTCGGAACACCAGATATAAGTAATAACACTATATTACAATGCTAACACCGCTGTCGCACGAGCCTTGTGATGCAAAAGTAACGCTACACCAATACAGAAAATTTAAATTTGCTTTTGTTCATCTGACTTACGAACTGACTGACAAAGCTGAAGTTAGCTTTGAAAAAGCCAAAAAATATAAAAAGAAAAAACACATTTTCTTGTCTGTATGCCCCAGAGATTTTCATACCAAAAGACATGCTGAGGCATTGTTGCCACGGCTGAGATTTGAAGCCACACTCTTTTTTTATGAGAAAAAAAGGCCTCAACTGACATACCTCTTGTTTCTGGCTTGTTTTGGAACCAGCATACTGTAACTATCTTGTTGAGCTGATGTTCAATGCTTCAACCAATGTTTAACCACAGGTGGCAATATAAAAAACAAACAAAAAAAACACTAAGACGATCATCACTTCTACACATGCCTGTTTGAATTATTACCTTAAAAAAAAACTTATTAAGTAGCTGAAGTGAGAAATGGGAGAAAGCAGGTTTAGATGGTGTCTAACATTTTAATGCAAGCTTACGGTTACTTGTAATGAGGTCAAAAAGGGTCAAGTAAAGGCCTTTTTAATCAGTGCGCTCACTTGGAAGGTGACCCATACCACTGCCAGAATTTAACTTCAGAGACTAAACAAGGCTTACAATCTGATCACCAAACTAAATTGGTTAATAGCTTGCCGTGTCAGAAGAATTCCCAATCATCTTCAATTGCTGTAGTTGTTTAGTATTTGCTTTAATGATGTGTTTTCAGGTATCACTAGGCACTGTGGCTAACCTGGCGAAAGTGCCTGTCTGGTAAACAGAAGATCCTGGGTTCAATTTCAATAATTTCTGCCCTAAGACCACCTCACCCAATTCCAAAATTCTGCTTTTACGTAGTTCCAGATTCACTCCGATAAAATCCACAAAGCTTGCTGGGTTCTCATTATCACAAGTGCTCGTCTAGGGTACAAAAAAGTCACACATGCATAAATCTTTCATTTTTATACATGTTTTATATGTCCGAATGATGCATTTTTATTTCAGTCTGCTTTTAACCAAAGCAGTGGCTGAGTTCCACTCTCATCTGAATGCACAAAAGGAATGATCCCAGCAAATGCACACATTAAGATATCTGATTATTTTCGGTATGATGGCTGATGGTCTAATGGCTACACCATCATACACCGCTGCGGACTGTGTTCTATTTCCGATCAGGGAATTGCATGCTGCGTTTTTGTTCAAGCCCACTGGCTTGGGGAAAGTTTTTGATGGACTGAATTCATATTTTGCCAATCCAAAAACACAAAGTCCCACTTTGCCGTCGTTACTTTCACAAGACAGATGAAACTTTTAAAAAATAAATTCAGTTTTACTCTCTGCAACATTAAATGGTGTAGCATTTACAGTTTGGATTTTTCCCAATTCTACATAGTTCCATAAATCTTTGTAGTAGCTCTGTATTCACAGCTCCCTCAACTATTCAAACTTTTGCATTGGCCGGGAATCGAACCCAGGTCAACTGCTTGGCAAGCAGCTATGCTATACACTATACCACCAATACGTGAAAGCTTTGCCAGCTCACAGTAGACAAGACTGCATTATGACAAACATTAAGTTGAAGTGGTTCATCTCCATTTAGACAGCAAAAGTGCCACTTTGCTTTCCCAAGCCTAAACCAACTCATCTGAGTTTTGGGCAGGCTTTGTTTGGCTTGTTGGCTTTGATATACAGTAAAGAAATTGCCCCTGACACAGCAGAAACAGCCAAACTCTTTCCCTCACTTGCCGCCGACCCTCATGCAATTGTCCGCCAAGGGAAACTTTTTTCATCAACACTAAAACCTCCTTCTGGTGTTTGACTTTCGGAATAAAGTCACATAAAAATCCTCCCGTAACTCGAGCGAGAAAACTGACAGGCATACTTTACAATAGGGATGGCCAGCTCGAGCAGCCCTACTCGAGTAGTATCGAGCAGAATGAAAAAAAAGTCCCGCGAGTTTTGCTTCGAGCAGGGCAAGCAAACCTTCCAACCACGTGACCAGAGCTCGGAGTCTGCTCGTACCTGAGAACAGGTTTCGAGTAGCTCGCTGGTGATTCGAACTGGGCGGAGTTGTTCAATCAGCGGGAAGATATAAAAGAGATTCATTCATTCAGGAAATGTGGGCAGAATAAGAACAGAAATAAGAGATTCTTCTACATCCAGGTAAGCTATGACAAACTTTATTTCATTTATATTTATTTTTCTGGTGTTAAAATCCATTCTGCTTTATTAGTCACAACCAGGATCCTCTTCTACAGAGGATCTTCTGGACAGCCGGGTTGGTGCTTCTGATCAGCAACATGACCTCATCTTATATGGCTTTACAAACTAAATTCATATTTATTTTTAGGTTAAACCCAGCGAATAAATTGCGCCTCGGCGAACGCGACGGTGGAGGTCCAGCGATATCTGTGGCAGAGCCCTATCTCTCCAGAGGTGAAGACCCGCTCCAGTACTGGGCATCCAGAGAAGCTGTGTATCCCCATTTGTATAAACTGGCCAAGTACTATCTGCATATGCCAGCAACACCTCGGTGCCCTGCGAGCGGTGCCCTGCGAGCGGGTCTTCTCCAAAGCTGGAGAGGTTGTAAACCAAAAGAGGAGCGGACTGAAGCCTAACATCGTGGAAAAAATTCTATATTTAAATAAAAATTTATGAAATAAAATTTCTGAATAGAACATTTGTTTGAGTTTGTCTTATTTCAGTTTTCTACTAATAATGAGATTGTTTTTGTTGTGTGGGTGCCACTAAGCCGTGCTCACATACTTTACTAAGTTTTTCAGTCCTCTGAGGGACTGGTTCCCAACCTTTTCTGCACCTCAGACTGGTTTAGTGTCTGACAATATTTTCACAGACCGGTCTAAAGGTGTAGCACAAAAACTAAAGACCAGCCTGAAAAACTGTCTTTTTAAGCATTAACAAACTTAATTCTACTTTGTCTTCAAGAGAAAATTTATTAGCAGCGTCTTTATATCATGAAAACATTCTCTCTGCTCGAACGCACTCTGGTTGTTATGGTAACGGTAAACACACCGTCAAAATAAAGGACGTCACAAAAACAAAGTGAATAAAAATACTAGTTAGATTATTCACAGTGAGACTAGATCAGAGTTGTGAGTTTGTTTTACTGGAACCAGACAGTCCCATCTTGACCTGAAACCTGAAGAGTGTTCTCATTTTACTAGAGTTAGAGGTTTAAATTTAATGGAATGATGTATCAATGGTGAGTCATTGACGGACGTAAGGAAGAAAATCCGGTAACTTTTCAAATTAAAACATCTTTATCTCGAAGATGAAATATGGAAAAAAAAACAAACGGAAATAATGGAAGTTATTTCTTCTGTCTGTGCGGCCCGGTACCGGTCCGCGGCCCGGTGGTTTGGGACCACTGAACAAAGGCTCAGTTCTCTTTAATGATTCATATTGATGACAGGAGCGCGCGGTGTGGTCAGTCTGTGCTTTATTAAACAGTTAATCATAATTTAAATAAGCAGAGTGGAATATTTCTTTTATTTGTTTTGGGAGAGTAAAATTTAAATTAACATACAGTATCGACATAACTACTGTATGATACCGGTGAAAAAATATTGGCAAAGAATAGGAAGCAGAAAACCTCGCGGAATCTTAATCATTTTTCTAATGACTTGAGACTTGGAGCGTATTATTCATCTTTCTTTTTTTCGACTGGATTTTTCTTTACATCCAGCTGCCCGCAGATGGAGCTCTTTGTGAGCTCCAAAGATTCGAATCTTTAGGTCTATTTGAGGAAATTGGTTCGAAATTACTCGATGGTTCATGGGGCTTCGGATTTACCATCCCTACTTTACAAGGCAGCCACCGTATTAATGTAAGTGTCAGGGTTTGTAGTGTGGATACAAATCAGGACAGGAGTTGCTCCAAACAAAGGCTTTTATTTAACAACTCCAAACTGAAAACTAGCTTGCGCCGAGCAAAATACTAAACATCTCAAAACCTAGAAAACACGAAACTCGTCTCCAAACATCATCTGACAAGTAC
This sequence comes from Neostethus bicornis, assembly GCA_902685375.1. NCBI lineage: Eukaryota > Metazoa > Chordata > Actinopteri > Atheriniformes > Phallostethidae > Neostethus > Neostethus bicornis. Next base: position 538,372 of record CACRXE010000002.1, on the reverse strand, counting down.
GGGAAACCAGAAAAACAAGACAAACCCGCAGGGGAGTGAAGAAAAGCAACCCCTTAAATACTGGCAGGAGAAAAATAGGAACCAGGTGAAGATCATTAGGGAAGAGTGGTGTTCAGATTAGGGAAAAACACACCGAAGAGCAACACAGCACCTGAATGAAAATAAAGTGAGATATTTCAAAATAAAACAGGAAATGAACAAAAAACACTCAGACTTCCTGATTAAACCTGACAGTACCTCTCCCTCAATGTGCGTATCCAGACGCACTGCGAAACTTTTCCGGATGACGTCAATGGAAGTCCATAATGAGACCCTTATCCAGGATATGAGAGGACGGCTCCCGTGACCGCTCTTCAGGACTGTTCCCCACCCAGTCCACCAGATATTGCAACCCACGGCCACGCCTTCGGACATCCAAGAGCCGGCGAGAGAAATGGGAGAAAGCAGGTTTACATGGTGTCTAACATATTAATTCAAGCTTATGAAGATGAAAAAGGTCAAGTAAAGGCCTTTTTAATCAGTGCACTCCCTTGGAAAGAGACCCAGACCATTGCCAGAGTTCAATTTCTAAGAGACTAAACTAGGCTTACGATGTGATCACCATAATAAATTGGTGTAATGTGGCATGAACCTTTGCTTCAAGGCACTACTGGTATTTTAAACCAGGTTTAGAGACATAAGAAACAGCCAGGATCTTTCACTTGCACGCCTCCTTAAAATGGGCACCCACTGGGGCTTTTTCTCAAAGACTAAAAACCCTGTTTTTTACTGATAACCAGCAATTCTCTGATGGTCTAATGGCTGGGATTCGGTGCTTTTACCGCCACAGTCTGGGTTCGATTCCCAGTCAGGGAACTGCATGCTGCATTTGTCTGTTTGTGTTCAAGCCTGCTGGTTGAGAGTTTAGATTGGACAAAAGTCAGATTTTGCCAAGACAACAAAATAAAATCCCGTATTGCTGTCGCCCCAACGCCGATGTCAGAGGCATCCACTTCAACAAGAAACTGCTTAGTGGAACGTATCAGGATTCTTCAGGACTGGTGCTGTTGTAAAGAGACTCTGCAGATGTCTAAAGATGGCATCAGCTTCTGGATTCCAAATATACTCTACAGAGGGAGAGGTAAGTTTAGTCAAAGGAACCACAACATAACTGAAGCCTCTGATGAACCTTCTGTAGAAATTTGCAAAACCAAGGAATCGTTGGATCTTCTTCCTACTATCTGGGACCGGACAATCTGTTACTGCCCTGACCTTCTCTGGGTCAGCCTACTCTCAGTCTGTAGCCTTCTTAGCCTACAGACTACTCACCTGACATGTGGTTAGCATTGCTGCCTTCCAAGCAGGTGACCTGGGTTTTTTTCCCAGCCATTAGAATACTCTTTTCCCACATTGCTCACTTGCTGTGTGTCAAGATTTCCACACGTTTTGTCTCGTGATCATCCAACGCTGTCCAAGCAAAGTCCTTCACTCCATACTTTCACGAGGTCAGCTGACAACAAACTTTCTATACCAACAAATGTTAATAACGCAAGCAGCCGTCTTCATGGGAACAAAGTTTTTCACTGTTGTTTTGTCTTCCTTTGAAATTTACTAGTCTGCAAGATGCCCCTTTAGAGAATTGAATTAAGGCCGAGCAAAAGCAGACCAGCCACTTTGATTGATTTTACCTTTCAAGTAACAGAGTTGTTGTGGCCGAGTGGTCAAGGCGATGCACTAGAAATCCATTGGGGTCTCCCCGCGTAGGTTAGAATCCTATCAACAACGAAGGAGTTGACTACTATTGATGACATTCTTTTTGCAGATGTCCGTGGTGCTACCATGGCAATGTTTTTTTTTTTTTTTTTCTTTTCAAATGGCTATGTTTGTTTCGTAGCCTGATATCGCCTTTTGCCAATGAACCATTTCAAAATATTTCTTTTCACTACTAATTACTCACATAGATGGTACTTTAATTTTCCAAAACAGTAAAAAGGCTTGCAGCATTTGTTATGTCCAGACAATGTCACCATCCATATACTGAGGAGGCCTGACCCTATTTTACTTCTGAGATAAGACTGGCTCAGGCCTGCGTATGGCAGTTTGGCCGAAAGCCATAAAACATTTTTTTTTCAAATATGACATTTCAACCTTTATATCTGTAAGTTAAACCTCATTAGGCAGAAACACATGACTAGATTTCAAGTCAAGCCGTTGGAGTGTACTGTTGTAAGTACCCAGTAGATCTCTTACAAACTTTCTGTGTCGATCACGTTCTTGTACACGATTTTTCTTACTTTCTCAAGCAGTCTTCAGTTACTGTTTTCTGTGGCGATGGTGGTATAGTGGTTAGCATTGCTGCCTTCCAAGCAGTAGACCTGGGTTTGATTCCCAGCCATCGCATTGCTCTTTTCCCACAATGCTCACTTGCTGTGTGTCGAATTTTAAACACGTTTTGTCTCGTCATCATCCAATGCTGTCCAAGCAAAGTCCTTCACTCCATACTTTCACAAGGTCAGCTGACAACAAACTTTCCATACCAACTACCAGCGCTTGGCTTCTACTTTGTACCACACCTCATGAAAAGAGAACAATCTGACCAGATTATGGATCCAACGGACACGCAACCCGGAAACTCCACACAGCCACGGCAAGTTTTCTGCGACACCAATGAGCAGCTGACACAGCATGAACAAATTATCATGAATCTAAACCTCAACCAGTAAGCCATCGTGACACAATAGCTTACTTGCTAAAGTTCATATTTTCCCAGGACAACAACACAAAGTCCCACGTTGATGTCGATACTCTCACAAGACACATGAAACTTTTATAAATTCAAATCAGTTACCATCTCGGCAACATTAATAGTATAGCATATTCAGTTTGGATTTTAACCATTTCTGCCAAAATCTGCAATGATCCACCTCCCAATGTAGACGCTCCATATCGATAGCTCCAAAAACTAATCACACACTTGCATTGGCCGGGAATCAAACCCAAGTCAACTAATTGGCAAGCAGCTATGCTATCCACTATACCACCGATGCATAAAAGTTTGCCATCTCTTAGTAGACAAGACTGCATTATGACAAACATTAAGTTGAAGTGGTTCATCTCCATTTAGAAAGAAAAAGTGCCACTTTGCTTTCCCAAGCCTAAACCAACTCATCTGAGTTTTTGGCAGGGTTTGCTTGGCTTGTTGGCTTTGATATACAGTAAAAAATATAAAAAAAATTCCCCATTACACAGCAGAAACATCCAGAATCTTTAATTCACTTGCTGCCGACGCTCGTGCAATTGTCCACCTAGAAAACTTTTGTATTCAACACAAAACCTCCTTCTGGTGTTTGACAATTGCAATAATGTCATTTAAAAATCCTCCCGTAACTCGAGTGAGAAAACTGACAGGCATAGTTTAGACGGCAGCGTAGGATTCTTAAATTTGAGGGCAGAAAGTATGGCGAACAGGTCAAACAAAGGCTCCGTCAGTGAGATTACATTTTGGACACACAGCATTTAACATTCTTAGGCACTGCTGGGATTTGAACCCAGGATCTCCTGTTTACAAGACAGATGCTTTCACCAGCTAAGCCACAGTACCCAAGTTTATTTGACTTTTCATAAAACCTCAATAGATTCCACAAGAACCGCGATTCATTTTGATACAATTCATCGTCAAAAGTTCCTTGAGAAAAAACGTACAGACATAAAAAAACGTGTCAGCGTACTTTAATTCTACTGTCCCGACAACAAGAACTTTCATAGGTTTTGCTAACTTAAAAAAAGAAAATAAAAAATAAAAAAAATGTCTGACGAAGCTCAGACTTCTAATTTTTTAGAAGGTTTTATAAGCGAAATTTTCATTTTCTTTTTTAAATTTAGAACAAATGTAAAAAAATTCTGTATTTCCTTTAAATGTGTGGATCTTTGGAACAATTGTGATGATGAACTTAAAATATATTCCAATCTTTTCTGTTTAAAGAAGAAATTTAAGTTATTATTGCTTAAAAAATATGCAGGTCTTGATGGTTCATATATAATGAATTTAAAATAACAATTGTATTACTTTTTCATTTGATGTTCTAATTTTCATTTTATGTATTGTTTGGATTTCTGAATATTTACTTATATGTTTTTGCTTTCATGGTGATTTGAAAAAAGGGTAAGGCGAAATAAGCGTTTGCTTCAGCCGATACCTTTTCGGTCCTTTGGTAAAATACAATTTCAGAAAAAGATGTAACTTTCTTTAATGTGAATTTACAATGTGACCAAAATAAATAAATAAAAAAAATGATGATCTTAAAATTTAATAAGAAAAGACATTGTTTGATTAAAAATAAAATTTATTCTTAAATAGAACAGGTGTTCTGTTTTCATAAAAAATATTACTGCTTTCTTCCTCCATGTTGGTACTTATTTATCTGTCAATTAGCTACTGAAGAAGATAAAAAAAAAAAAAAAAAACCTACAAATGAACAGGAATGAGTTCATCAGAGGAACATCACATGTTAAAGGTTTGCAGATAAAGTCAGAGAGACTAGTCTGACATGGTTTGGACATGTGCAGAGGAGAGAGCGAGAATACATCAACAGAAAGATGTTAGGGTTGGTACCACCAGGCAAGAGGTCTAGAGAAATTCCAAAGATGAGGTTCATGGATACTTTTAAGGAAGACAATGAAGGAGGGGTTACCAAAGAGGATTCAGGAGATCAGCTTAGATGGAAGAAACTGACTTACTGTGGTGATTCTTGAAAGGAAATACTGAAAGGAGGAGAAGAAAAAGCTTTAATGCTTAACAAAAAGTTAAAAGTGTCTTTCTGCTTTTGTCCTTCTTGTTGGAACCATTTTACAGTTTATCAATTAGCTATTGAAGCAAACTTATTATGTTTAAGCCAACTTGGCATGATTTAGCTCACTTAGCATATTGTAGCTGTGTTTTAACTCGTTCATGCATATTTCTAAATGTGTAAATTTGGTATGGCTTATGCAGGAACTGCTGGAAAGGACAAAAACAATCGGGAAGAGACTGGAGAAAATGGAGATGGCAGTAGAGGAGCTAAAGAGGCAGCGAGTGCTTGAGGAGACCCAGGAGGTATCCAAGCTAGAGAAATGCATAAACAAAATTAAAACAATTAAATCTGTTTCTACTTTCTTTCTGCACGTGTGTGTCATAGAAGGACATTCCAAACAGAGAATATCCAATGAAAAGAAAGGAGCAGGGAGAGGGGGACGCATGCACGCCGGTGAAAAAAGATCAGCGCCTCTCGCAAGAGCAGCACTGCAACCAGCGGAAAACTTTTGAAACCAAAGCCGTGTTGACCAGCATGAGACAAACTAATCAGAAGGACAAGAATGATTATAATCGGTAGCTACATGCACTCTAGCTCTACAGCTGAACAGACTAAAACCTTGCTAGCTTCAACTAATGACAAAAAAAATGTTGAGAAATTGAGCTTAGCTTACCATTTTAGTATGTGAACGTGGTTACCTAGCATCATATTAGCATGTAAACATGCTAACCTGAGTATTAGTATGTGAACATGCCAGTACTCACTTATATATGCTTACCGTAATTTCAGGGCCATAAGGCGCACCTTAAAGTCTAAAATTTTCTTCAAATTGAGCGGTGCGCCCTTTCGTACGGTGCGCCTTGTGTGTGACCTAAAAGTAAAAGCGGTGCCCGTGAGGCGAGGCGGACCTGAAAGAAAAGGCACGAGAACGTTAAAGAGTGAAGTGTCTAACTAGTATTTTTATTCACTTTGTTTTTGTGATGTATTTTATTTTGAAGGTGTGTTTACCGTTTGAACCATGGCAACCAGAGCGCGTTCGAGCAGAGAGAATTTTTCCACGTCATAGAGACGCTGCTAATAAATTTTCTCGTGAAAACAACGTGGATTTAAACGTATTATTATTGATTGAATAAGCCAGTTTTTCCGGCTGGTCTTATCACCTGTAGACCGGTCCGTGAAAATATTATCAGACACTAAACCGGTCCGTGGCGCAGAAAAGGTTGGGGACCCCTGGTTCTAAGTACACTTCTGCATAACATTGTATCCTTTTAAACATTAAAGAAAAAAAAAAGAACAGCTTTATTGTTTTTTAGTGTGTAACAGAAAATATTTAAAGTGCATCAATTAACTTGAATTTTAAAAAAATAATTCTTATTTAAACTATAAACTACAACTACTGTAGTGGATGTACAATTACACTTTATTCTAGTACGGCAAAAAAGAAAAACGTGTTCCACAGGATCACACGCGCCCACTATTGGAGATGCACTGGACTATTTTTTAATACCCACATTTGCATGCTTGCGTGTGTTGTTGTAAGGCGGTGTGTGACTGAGACTGCGCCTTTTCGTACGGTGCGCCTTATGTGTGTGTTAAATACAGCAACGGCGCACATAACTGAGGCTGCGCCTTTTCGTACGATGCACCTAATGGCCGTGAAATTACGGTACTTTAATAGTTACTTGATAAATACTTACTTGCTAATAATATATTTAAAAATAAAGTTAGTGAAATTTTAAATAAAGCAGTCAGAATGAAGTTCAGAAAGTTGCGCTGTTAAAGTTTGCAATATTGTGCCGGCGTGTTATTCGATGCTTAGCTGTGAACCGTGTGTTTTCAAAATCACTCAGTTTTAAAAAAGTAAAAATGTTGAACGACTCTCTATGCGACTTCCCCGCAGATGTCGCTGGGGCCGCCCGCAGTCATTGCAGCACCATTACAACCTACGTCGCCGCTCGCAGTCGTTGCAGCACCATTACAACCTACGGCCCCAAGGTAAGATGCCAGATGAGAGCACATCAGCAGAAGGAGGAGCAGCAGAAGCGGCAAGCTTGGAGTTGAAGCAAGACTGCATCTTGGTGGAATCAGAGGACGAAGACAGCAGCTTGGTAGAATCAGAGGATGAAAACAGCAGCTTGGTGGAATCAGAGGATGAAGACAGCAGCTGGGTGGAATCAGAGGATGAAGACAGCAGCTTGGTGGAATCAGAGGATGAAGACAGCAGCTGGGTGGAATCAGAGGATGAAGACAGCAGCTGGGTGGAATCAGAGGACGAAGACTGCATTTTGGTGGAAACGGGGGATCAAGAAGATGCAGAAGCTGATTGATCATTGAAGGAAGATCCCACAATGCATCCCTCTCCGCTGGGCACACAAGCTGATGGCACCTAAGAATTGCTGATGCAATAAAAAAATATTACCTCTGCAAAGAATTTTTAGTTCATTACCTTCCATCGTCTTCCGCTTTTCCGAGGCCAGGTTGCAGAGGCAACAGCCTTAGAAAGGAAACCCAGGCTTCCTTCACCCTGGCTGCATCCTCCAGCTTTACCCAGGATGATTCAGGGGAGTTTTCTGTCCAGCTGTGAGACATAGTCTCTGCAGCACGTACGAATATTGTCTCTGGGTCTTCTCCTGGTGGGAGGTGCCCGAAACACCTCACAAGTAAGATGTTTGGGAGGCATCCTGAACAGATGCTGTAACCACCCCATCTGGCTTCTCTCGACCCGGAGAAGTTCTTCTCCGTGCGTCTCCAGGATGGCAAAGGTCCTCCGGCAAAGAAAGCTCATTTCTTCTGCTTGTACAGTATCTGCGATCTTGTTCGCTTACACTGCTTGCGTATTCGGTGAATAATCGCACGTTGTGTTGCAGAAATTAAAAAAAAAAAAGAAATTCCACCAGAAAATAACCCCCAATAAAAATCAGATAAACTTTTATTAGATCTACTTTACAGAAGTTTATTCTAATGATAAAAAGTCTTAAAGAGACGGGGGACATTAACCCAGAAGTTAAGTATTTTTTACATGCAGTGCAGCGCAATTCATTTTGAGAAACCTACTTATTTTAATGAACTTATTATTTCATAAACAATAAAAAAAATACTACATGTTTTAATAACGAATGAAGGATGAGACTTAGACCTCACTCAGCTGATTACGAGCTGAGTGAACTAGCTGTAAACTCGGTAAAATATGACTGATTCATTAATGTGTAATAAAAACACATCAATGCAGAAATAAATTTAGTTATATTCATAAAATATAATTTGTATGTTGGACACTGCCAGCTTGGTGTGCTGCAGTGTTTGATTATGTTCATTCATACGAAGCAGTGTGTGTGTGTGTGTGTGTGTGTGTGTGTGTGTGTGTGTGTGTGTGTATGTGCGCGACATCAAACTGTATAAATGTTCTGTCTTTTGCCACATTTTTACAGCCTTAATCTTAAAAAAAAAAGAAAATGACTAAAATGTCAACACAAAGTACCCAATAATGACAATGAGAGAAATATTATTTGAAGTTGTGGGAAATGTATTTTAAAAAAGGACGGGGGTGGGGGGTAAATCACACATACATAAGTACTCAATACTAAGGCTCAATACTTTGTTGATGCACCTTTTGCAACAATTACAGCCTCAAGTCTGATTGAATTAGATGCCACAAGTTTGGCACATCTGTCTTTGGAAAGTTTTACCTGTTCGTCTTTGAACCTTTCACCTTTCAAGTTCTATCTTTCAACCTTTCAAGTTCTATCAGGTTGGATGGTGACTTTCATTGCACAGCCGTTTTTAGATCTCTCCAGAAATGTTCAACGGGATATGGATCAGGGTTCTGGCTAGGCCACTCCAGGACATTTGCCAAGTTGTTGTAGGGCCACTCCATTTATATCTTGGCCTTGTGCTTTGGATCATTGTCCTGCTGAAACATGAACCGTCGTCCCAGTCTGAGGTCTAGAGCACCCTAAAGCAGGTTTCCATCCATGATATCTATGTACATTGCAGCATCCATCTTTCCTTCTATTTTGAAAAGTCGGCTGATAAACATCCTCGATGCTGCCACCACCCTGCTTCCCTGAATAGATGATTTTAGTCTGGAGATAAGCAGTGCCTATTTGTTTTTTGTTTTTTTTTTTCAAAACAAAACAACTGATTTTACTTCAACCAGTTAAACTTTAGTCTCAGACAAAAAAAAAAACATAATAAAAATTGTGTTCCTTGTGGTCTAAGAGTCTTTTGGTAAATTCCACATGGTTTCTTCTTCTTTCGGCATATCTCTTCAGGGGTCGCCACAGCAAGTCAGTTTCTTCCATCTAACCCTATCTGCTGTATCCTCTTTGGTCACACTAACTATCTTCATGCCTTCCTTCACTGTAACCATAAACCTTATCTTTGGCCTTCCTCTAGGCCTCTTTCCTGGTGGTTCCAAATCCAGCATCCTTCTTCTGATGTACTCTCTCCCTCTTTTCTTCAGTGCTACTGTTTCTAGACCAAACAACATGGCCGGTCTCACCACGGTTTTGTACACTTTCTTTTTCTTTTTAGCTGAAACTCTTCTGTCACACATCACACCTGATATTTTTCTCCACCCGTTCCAGCCTGCCTGAGCATGCTTATTCACCTCTCTTTCCACACTCTCCATTGCTCTGGATGGTTAATCCTAAGTACTTAAAATCTTCCACCTTTTTTATCTTTTCTCCCTGTAACCTCACTTTTCCATTTGGATCCCTCTCATTTACACTCCTGTACTCTGTACGAATTTGTGAGCAGCAGTATGGCTTTATGCCTAAAAGAGCACTGCAGATGCAGTATTTGCCTTGAGGATGCTGGTAGAGAAGTACAGAGAAGGCCAGAGGGAGCTGCACTGTGTCTTTGTAGATCTAGAGAAAGCGTATGACAGGGTACCTAGAGAAGAACTATGGTATTGTATGAGGAAGTCTGGTGTGACAGAGAAGTATGTTAGAGTGGTTCAAGACTTGTACGGGGGCTGTAAGACAGTGGTGAGGTGTGCTGTAGGTGAGACAGAGGAGTATAGTGTGGGGGTGGGACTGCACCAAGGATCTGCACTGAGCCCTTTGCTGTTTGCGATGGTGATGGACAGGCTGACAGACGAGGTTCAGACAATTTAAAACACAGGCTTCTATTTTTTTTACAATTTAGATAAACTGACAAATCATGTTTGCAGATGACATTGTGATCTGTCTGAATGGGCTTCACATTGCAGATTCAGAATAAAAAAAAAAAAAAACACAGAACAAGAAAAAGTAGAACGTATAAATACAAATACACAGCAAGAAAACAAACTAAGAAATGATTGCTAGACATTATTAGGACATTACCTCCCTTAGTCTCTCCTTCACGGTGAGAAAAAAAACTCCTAAAAAAACCTATGAGTGGGTAAAAAAGTGGTGAAACGTCATGGGGATCCCCACAAAAGAGAGATCCCTCTCCCGGGACGAGCATCCAATGTGTCTAAGACTATTGTTTAAATATTATTCTTATTCTACTCTACAGCTAAATATCTAGGGTTAGAGCTTCACAGGTTGAAGGACGAATAAAAACTGATTCATCCGCAAACATACTCATTCCTAGGGACCACTTTATAATTGCCAATCAGTCTAACAAGCATTTTTTTGAAGAGTGGGAAGAAAGTGGGGTACTCGGAGAAAACCCAAGCATACATGAGAGAAAATGCTAATTCCATACAGAAAGGCCAGTGTTTTAATACTCGTCCCCACCCAAGATTTGAGCTCTAACCTTTTTCCTGTAAGGCCACAGTGCTAACCACTGTGCCATCATGTATCCTTCTTTTGGTACCTTTACTGTTAGATTATATTCTTTGTTTATGATTCTCTAATGTATTCTTTGCAAGGTTGAAAAACATTTATTCCACAGATTGAATTTCCAGAAGAGGAAACGTGGATTTCTCCTCTTAATGTAGGCACCCATTGGTTTCATTGGTAAATCTTTGCAGAATGTATCATGCACACTAGATATAAGCCGACTGTTACTACTCCATACCTCTGTTGGTCCGAAAGGTCTGAAAGGTGGTTATAACTGAGACTTCCAAGATGATTAAGTTTAAGTGATTTCTGATCCCCTATAGAAGGGCAAGGTTTAGGCGTTCAGCCCAATTAGTGAAATCGGGTAAGGTGAGATTACAGACCTACCGAGGGTGGGGACCTAGGGTTGAAGCGCTCAAACTCGACTCACTCACGACAACCGTTCAACAGGTCATTTCTCTGCAGGGGTCGCCACAGCAAGTCAGTATCTTCCATCTGAAGAGTAAAGAGATGTCATGCATGCTCTTCAGTCACACCAGCTATCTTCAAGTTCTCTTTCAGTGTATTGATGAACCAACTCTATGAAAGATAGATATATAGATAGATAAATAGATTGATAGACAAATAAATAGATAGGTCAATAGATAGATAAATAGAAAGATAGATAGATGATAGATAGATAGATAGATAGATAGATAGATAGATAGATAGATAGATAGATAGATAGATAGATAGATAGATAGATAGATTGATAGACAAATAAATAGATAGGTCAGACAGACAGACAGATAGATAGATGATAGATAGATAGATAGATAGATAGATAGATAGATAGATGATATATAGATAGATAGATAGATAGATAGATAGATAGATAGATAGATAGATTGATAGACAAATAAATAGATAGGTCAGACAGACAGACAGATAGATAGATAGATAGATAGATAGATACAGTGTTTTTCAAAAGTTTTTGCCCCCTGACCATTTTCTGACATTTCTTGAATGTTTGTCACACTCATCCAATTCAGATCAAGCAAACCTGAATATTATACAAAGATAAAACACAAGTAAACACAAAATGCAGTTTTCAGTCTCAATGTCATTTATTAAGGGAAAAAAAAATATCTGAACCTACATACATATGGCCATGTGAATAAGTAATTGCCCCCCTAAACCTAATAGCTGGTTGAACCATCTTTTGCAGCAATAACTGCAGTCAAGCGTTTGCGATAAGAGGTTATGAGTCTTTCACATCGCTGTGATGGGATTTTGGTCCACTCTTCTGTGCAAAATTGTTTAAGATCAACCAAATTGGGTGGTTTTTGGGCATGAACAGCCTTTTTAAGGTCATGCCATAGCATTTCAATAGGGTTTAGGTTGGGACTTTGACTAGGCCACTCCAAAACAAAAAAAAGAAGTGGACTTGCTGGTGTGCTTTGGATCGTTGTGCTTTGGATCGTTGTCTTGCTGCAGAACCTGGGTGCGCTTTAGCTTGAGGTCTCGAACTGACGGCCAAACATTCTCTGCCAGGATTTCTTGGTAGTGAGCAGAATTCATGGTTCCATCAATAATAGCAAGTCGACCAGGTCCTGAAGCAGCAAAGCAATCCCAGATCATCACTGTTCCTCCACCATGTTTCACTATCGGCATAATGTTCTTTATCAAATGCAGTGTTCCTTTTGCACCAGATGTAACGGGATGCATGTCTCCCAAAAAGTTCAACTTTTGTTTTGTCAGAAATTAGGACATTTTCCCAAAAGCTTTGGGGATGATCAAGATGATTCTTGGCAAAAGTGAGTCGGGCCTTGATGTTCTTTTTGGTCAACAGTGTCTTTCGCCTTGGATCTCTTCCATGAATACCATTTTTGCCTAGTGTCTTTCTGATGGTGGAGTCATGAACATTGACATTAACTGTAGCTAGTGAGTCTTGCAGTTGTTTAGATGTGGTTCTTGGATCCTTGTTGACTTCTGCAGCTAGTCTGCGACATGCTCTTGGAGTAATTTTAGTAGGTCGGCCACTCCTGGGAAGGGTCACCACTGTCCCATGTATCCATTAATGGATGATTGCTCTGACAGTGCTCCGCTGGAGTCCCAAAAACTTACCAATGGCTTTGTATCCTTTTCCAGACTGAGACGTCTCTATAATTGTCTTTCTTGTTTGCTCTTGAAGCTCACTGGAACGTGGCATGATGATGTGTGTTCAATATGGCCTACCTCACCTTGTCAGACAGTTTTTATACTAGTGGTCTCCTGATTGGGAATGTCTAGCAGCAATCAGGCCTGGGTGTGGCCATGAAATTGAACTCCGCTTTCCCCAGTGGTAGGATTAATCACAATTACCTCACCTTTTAACAAGGGGGCAAATACTTTTTCACAGAGGATCATGTAGGTTTGGAAAGGATTTTTCTCTCAACAAATAAAATCACAACAGGACAACTGCATTTTTTAAATACCTGGGTTATCATTGTGTAATGTTTAAATTTGTTTGATAATTTGAGAAGGTTAAGTGGGACAAAGGTGCAAAAAGGTGAAAAATCAGTAAGGGGGCAAAAACTTTTGCACAGCACTGTACATAAAGGGGCATATGGCGCGTAGTCAGAACACCAGATATAAGTAATAACACTATATTACAATGCTAACACCGCTGTCGCACGAGCCTTGTGATCCAAAAGTAACGCTACACCAATACAGAAAATTTAAATTTGCTTTTGTTCATCTGACTTACGAACTGACTGACAAAGCTGAAGTTAGCTTTGAAAAAGCCAAAAAATATAAAAAGAAAAAAGAAAGCTGAACTTAGCTAAAACAAAAAAAAAAAAAAATGAAATATTCAACGCTTTAAAAAAAAAAAGGGTTTGCCCGTCAACCGGAAGTTCACAGTTTCGCATCCCACTGAGTGCATGTTAAGGGACCTTGGAGAAGACACCTAACCCTTCGTTTCTCCCACCATTGGCAGTGAGGGATGAAATAAAAAAAAATAAAGAAATACTTTAAAGAGGTAGAGTGTTTGTCTTTGAACTGGGAGAAGCCGGTTCAAATTCCACTGAGAACGAGTGGATAAATGAGTAAGGAGAACGAGTGGATAAATGAGTAAGTAAAAGTTTAAAGTTATTCAAAAACTTTAAAGTTATTCAAAAAGTCAGGATTTGGCTTAGGAGGACGGGAAACTACAGCAATGATGGTAGGAGTAGAACCAGGTAGTTTACAGATGACACAATCCATAGAGGAAAAAGTTGATGCAGACACTAGCAGGACCTTCCACTTCTCACAATAAATTATCACAAGGCCTCCGCTGCGACCCGAACCGCGGGGTCGTGAAAATTTATATAATTTTAGAACAAAGTTTACAAACTACAAAAATAAAGTTGGTAGCAGTCAGAGCGAAGTTTGTAAAGTTAAGCTGCTAAAGTTTGCGATATCACGCAGGCGTATCGTTCAACGTCCAGCCGTGAACCTTGCCTTCACTCAGTTTTGAAAACGCAAAAATCTTGAAAGACTTTCTCTGTGAAGCCCCCGCAGACACTTTGGTGCCACGGAATTCTATGGCGCCAAGCTTAAGTGCCAGATGAGAAAACGCCAGCAGAAGGAGGAGCAGCAGAAGCACCTGGAGGAAATGAGGGAGCAGAAGTTGCAGCAGCTACTGAAGGAAGATCCCAAGATGAACCCCCTCCACTTGGCACACAAGCTGATGGCACCTGAGAACTGCTGAACCAATGAAAACGAAGCATTGCAAATTGTTTTTAGTTCATTCCCTTTCATCCTTTTCAGCTTTTCTGGGGCCAGTTTATACAGAAAACAGCCCGAGACAAAAAAAAAAAAAAACAGGCTTCCTTCACCCTGTGAAGTTTATGGTATATTGTTGTTCAAACAACCTGAAACTTCAAAGAAAAACCATAAAAGATAAAAACCTATAAACAGCTTATTAGCTAAAAAAAAAAACAAAAAAAAAACTGAAATATTAGTAAGCATCATGTTCCCGCTTTTCTTAAATATTGTAAATTCATCTTTGATTTCCATCCCAGAGAGAAGACATTCCAAATCGTCCTTCTCCAAATGAAGTAGAGAAGATCGTCCAGAATCCAGATAGATATGAAGACATCTTAAGAATGGTACTGATGATTTTAAAATGCTTTCTTTGATCCAGATGAGTGTGCATCTAACAGAGAAGTATTTCAATTCAGATTCAACCGGTGGCGTTGGTTTTGGAGGAAGATGTCGGAAGAGTGATCGCTTGGTATTTAAGGTATTCCCTGGAATGCATCATGGTCAGAACCTCTGAAACTGGCCAGAAAACATTTGTGATGACAGTGGGCCGTGAGAAGATCACGGAGCTTGAACAAACAAACTTACCTCGAAAAGAGAGGTAAGAGGGAGTTTCTTCTGTTTAGTTACTTAGTTATGAAATGATTTTTTTGTTTTTTTTACCAATAACCTAAAGTTTGAAAATGAAAGTTGTTTTTTTTTTTTTTTTTTTTTTTGTCATTAATGCGACATTTTCGATTTGATTTAACTCAGATAAAAAAAAGTATAAAAAAGTCACTTTTTGTTGATTCACATAAATATTGGTTTATGTCAATATTCTCACTTGCCAAAAGGCAGAGACATCGTCTGAAATGTCAACATCTCCTGTCAACAGCGGAGATGGTGGCTCAGTTGTTAGAGCTTTTGCGCGCAAACCGGATGTCAACCGGAAGTTCGCGGGTTGGCATCCCACTGAGTGCACGTGTAGGGTCCTGGGAGAAAACACCTAACCCCTCGTCGACACCGACCCCAAGTCGACAACTTTCTGAGATCTGCCACCATACACAAGGGGCCAAAATATACAGACTGTTCTCTTTATAAATGAATTAAAGGCCCCTTAGACATAAAATGTATTATTACTAATATTATAAGCTTTAAAGTTTAAGTTACAGTATGAATCTAATGGTCTGCGGTTTGGCATTCTGAATATCACAAACAAGTTTCTAATGAGATCTCCTCTTTAAAAATCACAAGAAGGAATTAACGTGGATGTTTGTTGCTTGTAGAGTCCTTCCACACCTGAAAAATGCACATGAAGAATTTCACCCTGCCGGGAACCCAGTTTTTGCTTCAGATTTGCTGGTGTTCCCCTACAACAAGGAGACCTCTTCCCTAGGTAAGCTGTTGTCTGTATTTTTCTTAGTTGTTGCAAATTTATACAAAGACTCCATTTTCAAATGTTAAATAGACAAAATATGGTTTGACATAAATAAATTGTCATTAAATATTGAAAAAACTAAATTTATTATTTTTACAAAACCACACATAAGTTACACAAAAAATAAACTATCTAAAGTAATAGCAATCATTTAAAAATTCAGATTTGTCCTAAATAAAAACAGTTTGTTTATGTTATATAATACATTGGTGCTTCCATATTCCAATTTATATTTTACAAAAAAAGCAATGCAAGCAATAACATTTTCATCTTATAATCAACCAACCAATAATCTATTTATAAATTTAAAAACATTAAAGTTCTATGATTTAGTGGTATTACACACTTTAAAATTTATGTTTAAGATAAAAAATCATTTGAAGTAAAAATCTTTACAAAATATGTTTAACATTAGGGGAAGTCCATACGAACTTAGAGGAAATTATGTTTTTATTAAAAATAAATTTAGAACAAACAAATGTTTAAAAAAATTGTGTTTCTAATAAAGGTGTGGATCTTTGGAATAATTGTGATGATTAACGGGAGGGCGAGTACAGGAACCTGGTGAAGAACTTCATCCAGTGGTGTGGGGAGAACCATCTGCACATGAACGTGGCAAAAACAAAGGAGATGGAAGTGGACTGCAGCAGGAGGGGGTCCCAACCGTCACCGATCTGTATTAATCGATTTTTTTGTGGAGATGGTGCCCTGATACAGATTCTTGGGTGTTTACATAAACAGTAAACTGCACTGCCTCACCAACCTAGACATAATTTACAAAAAGGGCCTGAGTAGACTGTACGACCTGAGAAAACTCATGTCCTTCAACGTCTGCAACAAGATGCTCTCCATGTTTTACCATGCCATCATGGAGAGTGGCCTGCTGGGGAGCTGGTATAAAACAAAGACCGCCAAAAGACTGATAAAGCCTTTTTTTATGGGAAAAAAAGGCCTCAACTGACAAACACGTACGTCTTGTTTCTGGCTTGTTGTGGAACCAGCATAACTATCTTGTTGAGCTGATGCTCAATGCTTCAACCAATGTTTAACCACAGGTGGCAATATAAAAAAAAAAAAAACCACTAAGACGATCATCACTTCTACACATGCCTGTTTGAATTAATACCTTAAAAAAAACGTGTTCAGTAGCTGAAGTGAGAAATGGGAAAAAGCAGGTTTAGATGGTGTCTAACATTTTAATGCAAGCTTACGGTTACTTGTAATGAGGTCTAAAAAGGTCAAGTAAAGGCCTTTTTAATCAGTGCGCTCACTTGGAAGGTGTCCCAGACCACTGCCAGAATTTAACTTCAGACTAAACAAGGCTTACAATCTGATCACCAAACTAAAATGGTTTTCAGGTATCACTAGGCACTGTGGCTAACCTGGTGAAAGTGCCTGTCTAATAAACAGGAGATCCATGAGTTCAATTTTCACCAGTGTCTGCCCTAAGACCACCTCACCCAATTCCAAAATTCTGCTTTTACGTAGTTCTAGATTCACTCCGATAAAATCCATATAGCTTGCTGGGTTCTCATTATCACAAGTGCTCGTCTAGTTTACAATAAAGTCACACATGCATTAATCTTTTTTTTTTTCTTTTTTACATGTTTTATATGTCCGAATGATGCATTTTTATTTCAGTCTGCTTTTAACCAAAGCAGTGGCTGAGTTCCACTCTCATCTGAATGCACAAAAGAAATGAGCCCAGCAAATTCAAACCATTGAGATATCTGTATGATGGTTGATGGTCTAATGGCTAGGATTTAGTGCTTACACCGCTGCGGACTGTGTTCTATTTCCGGTCAGGAAATTGCATGCTGCGTTTGTGTTCAAGCCCACTGGCTTGGGGAAAGGTTTTGATGGACTGAGTTCATATTTTGCCAATCCAAAAACACAAAGTCCCACTTTGCTGTCATTACTTTCACAAGACAGATAAAACTTTTAAAAAACCAATTCAGTTTTACTCTCTATATTAACTAATGTAGCTTTTACAGTTTTGATTTTTTCCAATTCTACATAGTTCCATAAATCTTTGTAGCAACTCTGTATTCACAGCTCCCTCAACTATTCAAACTCCTGCATTGGCTGGGAATCGAACCTGGGTCAACTGCTTGGCAAGCAGCTATGCTATACACTATACCACCAATACGTGAAAGCTTTGCCAGCTCACAGTAGACAAGACTGCATTATGACAAACATTAAGTTGAAGTGGTTCATCTCCATTTAGACAGCAAAAGTGCCACTTTGCTTTCCCAAGCCTAAACCAACTCATCTGAGTTTTTGGCAGGCTTTGTTTGGCTTGTTGTCTTTTTTATACAGTAAAGAAATTGCCCCTGACACAGCAGAAACAGCCAGCATCTTTCGCTCACTTGTCGCCGACTCTCATGCAATTGTCCGCCATGGGAAACTTTTTTCTTCAACACAAAACCTCCATCTGGTGTTTGACTTTTGGAATAAGGTCACTTAAATATCCTCCAGTAACTCGAGCGAGAAAACTGACAGGCATACTTTACAAGGCAGCCACCGTATTAATGTAAGCTTATGATTCTTTGAGGGCAGAAAGCATGGTGAATGGGTCAAACTAAAGTTTTGTCCTCAACAGCAACAAACTGCATGAAATCACTTTTAGGAAACACTACATTTAACATTCTTAGGGACTGCTGGGATTTGAACCTAGAATCTCCTGTTTACAAGACAGATGCTTTCACCAGTTAAGCCACAGTACCCTAGTTGGTTTACATAACAGCTCAAAAGATGCCACCAGAACCCTGGTTCGTTTTGATACATTTCTTCTTCAAAAGTTCTTGAGAAAATACCGTGTGTCTGCTCGCTTTAATTCTACTGTCCCGACAACAAGCGCTTTCTCCATTCAAAGCAACGTACATGCTAATGTCAGGCCAACATATCAGACTGTGTCTCACTGTTTGAAGCATCTTGATTGTCCCTTATCTGCTGAGTACTTCCACAAACGACCTCTTTCACTTCCTCACTTTCTATGGAGCAGTCGATGGTAGTTAAAAAGCCTTCCATTAAGAACACGGGTGCTTATCTGAGTTGAATAGAAACAAAATGACCGTCATTCAGGAAACAGTCTCCACCTGCAATCGTCACCACTGTTTCAAGGAAGCATGAAGTCGCATCTAAATCAAACATTTCCATTCGAGAAAAAAATTGGTTGAAAACTGAAACGCCATGTACTGAGAATGATGTAGATTTTAACCTAACACTGGACGTACACTAAAAGTATCGTACCGAATAAAAAGATCAGATATCTCAATGTATGCATTTGCAGGGATCATTCCTTTTGTGCATTCAGATAAGAGTGGAACTCAGTCGCTGATTTGGTTAAAAGCAGACTTTAATAAAAATGGATTATTCGGACATTTAATAAAAAAATAAATAAACAACAAAAGATTTATGCATGGGTGACTTTACCGTAAACTTGACGAGCGCTTGTGATAATGAGAACCCAACAAACTTTGTGGATTTCATCTGAAGCCATGTAAAATCAGCACCTTTGAATTAGGTTTGATTGGCACAGAGCAGGCACTGCTGGGATTTGAACCCAGGATCTCCTGTTTACTAGACAGGCACTTTGACCAGCTAAGCCACAGTGCCTGGTGACAACTTAAAACACATCATTTAAGCATATACTAAACAACTGCAGCAATTGAAGATGAATGGCAATTCTTCTGAGACGACAAGCTGTGCCCACACGTCAACAATGGACTCAGTCAATCCCCCAAACAACCAAAAAATTAATTTTGCTAAAAAGATTTCTTTAGGGTTTTTTTCCCAACATGTGCCAAATTTAGCTAAAAAAAAAGAAATTAAAAAACGGAGATAGTTGAACATAAGTTTGTGTTTCAAGCAGTTTAGAGAATAACAGGCTAACAAGTATGTTTGTTGTACTCAGAAATAAGTGAAAATATTTTGTTTTTCAAAAGTTTCTTCTTTTTTTTTGCTTGCTTCTTGTGATCTGAGCTAAGTCTAGCGTAAATGGAAGTAGAGGTTGTTCTTGGATCCCAGTCTTTCCAGTGACTCAGAATCATCAGAGTAGACGTTTGATTGTCCTGCCTCGTTTGGATCGCCATCAACATTTAAATTGGCGATGGCTTCATCCAGCTCCCTCATTTCGTCCATTGGCGTGTCCAACGAAGATGGTTCTGACATGAAGTTATCAATAATATTCTCTAAGTCTCTACGTAAACATGGTAAAGATTGGTCTGCATCTACGTATTTGGGTGTTTCTTCACCTCTACCTTGAATGACAGCTGCCGCTGCAACAAGCAGCCAACATGCCGCTGTCACTGCTGCATTGCTGATTCCACAATGACTACAATGACTGATGAGCCTGATCTTTACTCTACAAAGGGAAGTTCCAATATCTTTCTTTCTGTCTGCAGAATAGCTGACACTAGCATTTGCTGTTTTGTTTAAGTTTTCGTCATTAGTCTTTCTCCCTTCCTCGTGTTTACGTCTCGCCGCTTCTAAATCGAGTCCCGATCGTTTCGTTATTGACATGCTTGCTGACATTGTCCAAAGGAAAGTGCTTGTTTCCTCCCAGATTGTGAGATCTGTTGCTTATTTCTAAATTGTTTGGAGATCAGGCAGTAATTTCGCTTTTTGCCTACAGCTCAAGGCACTTCCTGGTTTCCTGGTCTCATAGGAGATGCTCCACCAGTCTCCGGCAAATCCCGGTCTGGATTTCGGATCATAGCAGGCCTCCAATCTAGCCAACCACCAAAACCATACATAGAAAACTAAGTATGCCAAACAAAAAGCTGGCTGAAGATGTTGAGGACATAAAAAAAAAAAATCTTTGGATTTTATGTCCCAGGAGAAAGCCAAAATGGCCAAACAACAAACAAACTTGAAGGAGCTAACAGAAGATGTTAAACAATTGAAGGCACTGCTACAAGAAAAAGACAACAAAATTAATCATTTGGAAAGGCGAATTGAGGAATTGGAACAGTATTCCAGAATTGATGATCTTCTGATTTTAGGTCTGGAAATACAACATACCTATCCCCAGGCTGCAGCAGGGGACAAAGGAGAAGGTATCCTGTTGCCTCCTACTCAAAGTCCTGATTTGTCTCCCCTTGAATATCAGATCATCAGGTTCTTTGAAAATAAAAATATCCCAATTCATAGCAAGGACATTGCCGCTTGTCACATTCTCCCACAAAGAAATGATAGAAAGCCAAACATTATCATTCGTTTTGCCAAACGAAAGAATAAAACAGAGATGCTGAGAAATGCCAGAAAATTGAAAGGTACAGGTGTTTATATAAATAAGCACCTTGCCAGAAGAAATGCTGAAATTGCGAGACAAGCAAGAACGTTAAAGAAAGAAAAGAAGATTCAAGATACCTTGACTAGAAACTGCAACAAAATGATTAAGCTGAATTGATCCCAGAGCAGGCCAGAGTGATTGTCATAAAGGATTTAAAAGAACTCGAGCGATATAAGTAATATACTTCATACACTGGCAAATAAAAATGAGAAGATGGACCATTAAAAAGGACTTGGTATCACCATGCAACCAGGTGGAAGTAATCCAACTACAAAGTCAGAATGGAGACAAATTATTTGAACTGTGAACATTTTCAGTTGAAAACATTTGACTATACAGAGTATAAACCTAAAGATATACAGAGTGATCTTGATCCTGAAAATAATTTTTATGCCAAAATCATAAACACATGTCGTTCTCCTCCCCCTCTTCTTCTTTCGGCTTTTCACTTCAGGAGTCGCCACAGCAAGTCAGTTTCTTCAATCTTACCCTATCTACTGCATCCTCTTCGGTCACGCCAACTATCTTCATGTCTTCCTTCACTGTATCCACGAACCTCCTCTTTGGTCTTCCTCTAGCCCTCTTTCCTGATGGTTCCAAACCCAGCATCCTTCTTCTGATGTACTCGGTCTCTCTTCTCTATACATGTCCAAACTATCTCAGTCTGGCCGCTCGGACTTTATCTCCAAAACCTCTAACATGTGCTGTTCCTCTGATATACTCATTTCTGATCCTGTCCATCCTGGTCACTCCCAGAGACATCCTCAACATCTTCATCTCTGCAACTTCCATCTCTGCTTCCTGTCTTGAGGTTCAGACAGGAAGAAGGAAGTGTGGTTCCTGTCTTTTCCTCAGTGCTACTGAGGTTAAGACAGGAACCTCACTGTAACCTCACTTTTCCATTTGGATCCCTCTCATTCACACACATGTACTCTGTTTTACTTTGACCAATCTTCATTCCTCTTCTTTCTAGTGCAAACCTCCACCTCTCCAGCTTTTCCTCCACCTCTTCCCTCCTCTCACTACAGATCACAATGTCATCTGCAAAAATCATTGTCCATGGAAATTCCTGTCTAACCTCGTCTGTCAGCCTGTCCATCACCATAGCAAACAGCAAAGGACTCAGACCAGATCCCGGATGCAGTCCCATGCAGATTGATATTCTATAGGCTTTGATTACAGTAGAAATTTCCAAAATGCTTGTACGAATCGCAGAAGTTTGTTCCATTGTTCTTTAGCCCTCCTTATTTTGTTGACACAATGTCTACAAAGCTTTGGCTTTTTCTTTACATGTTGAGTCTTTATAGTTGGCGCATGCTCCAGGTCTACTTGAGGAATCTATCAAGACCGTCACAAATTTTTGCTTGTTTTTGTCAACGTTACTAAGTCTTAAGTTTCCTGTACTTCCCAACAACAATTTGGTTATTTTCTTATCCTCCACGATGTTCTCGAAAGAAGGATTGGAAGCAAACTCATTGAAGCCACTTTTCAAAGCTGGTTTGTCCTCTTTCTAGAATTTGCCTACTTGCTTTATCTCGCTTTCCTCAGATTTCTTATCCATTGTTTTTGGTGATGGAGGAGATATTCTGTCCCATGACTTGCAGAATCTTGTTGAAAGCTCATCATCCATGTCTTTATTGTCCTTATTTTATTTTTTCAGAGAAACGTGTTGCATTGCTTTTTTTGTACTTGTTCCAAAATGTGATCATTTTGTCATCGGTGGTTTAATTTGAAGTCTGAATGACATCACAAAGCCACAGCCAGGAACATTCTAAAAACATTCTGTTTTGATCTGGTCGCCAGGCAACAGTCAAACTGAATGAAGAACTACATATCCCATAAATTCTGTCTCTCAGGAGCTCATTAACATAAAAATGGATTTTATATGTTTTTTTGTTTTTTTAGTGAAACCTCAATATTTAGTGATCGCTCAGTGGTAGAACGTTCGCCCTTGGACCGGAATTTCTGCGGAAGTTCAGGGGATCGAATCCCACTGAGCTCATGTCTAGGTATTCTTGAACCCAATGAACACAAAATCACAGAATTTCCGTCTCAGTGGGCTTCAAAAGAAAAAGAGGAATGTATTAACACAAATACACAGCGAGAAAAATAGCTAAAAAATGCTAACTAAACAGGAATAGCACTTTTATGCCCTTAGTCGAGCCCTTAGAGATGGACTAGAGAAAGCGTATGACAGGGTACCTAGAGAACTATGGTATTGTATGAGGAAGTCCGGTGTGACAGAGAAGTATGTTAAAGCAGTGCGTGACATGTATGGGGGCTGTAAGACAGTGGTGAGGTGTGCTTTAGGTGTGACAGATGAGTTCAAGGTGGGGGTGGGACTGCAACAGGGATCTGCTCTGAGTCCTTTGCTGTTTGCTATGGTGATGGACAGGCTGACAGACGAGGTCAGACAGGAATCTCCATGACAATGATGTTTGTAGATGACGTTGTGATCTGTTGTGAGAGGAGGGGAGAGGTGGAGGAAAGACTGGAGAGGTGGAGGTTTGCACTAGAAAGAAGAGAAATGAATATTAGTCAGAGTAAAACAGAGTACCATATTTTCACGACCATACGGCGCACCTAAAAGTCTCAAATTTTCTTCAAAATGAGCGGTGCGCCCTATTGTGCAGTGCGCTCTATCTGATTTGTGATTTGTAGACGTATTAGAGAACTATGAGGCGGATGCAGTTGAGGACATTAAAGGGGAAAGTGTGGCTGTGGATTGTGTATAAAAGAACGGGTACGTGCTTTATGCAGAACATTGCTGTTTTAACAACACTGAAAATGGAAAAGAGACACACTTATGACGCTCAGCTTAAACTGATGGCAGTTAGCTGCGCGAAGGAACATGGGAATCGAGCCGCTGCAAGAAAATGGACTGGCAAAAGTCATGATTGTCAAAAATCTATTTTATCATTTGTTTCAAAGACCGTCCCTCCTCTTCGCGTTAAGCAGGCCATCACAGACAAGCGCGTTAGGGGTCCTATAGTGTGATTATTTTTTTTTTATTAAAAAACGTGTTCTTGAAAATGTTCCAATTTATAAATAACCCTCGCCCTCCCGAGTCCTCACAAATAAAATATGTCACTTCGGGCTTGTTTCGGGCTCGGGCCCGCAAATCACGTTGATTGGTCGGGGTCGGGCTCGGGCCGGGTTGGGTTTTAATATCTGCGGGCTCGGGTCAGGTCGGGCTGGACTTTTTAGGCCCGATCTCACCTCTGGAAAGACTCCAGCAGCGATGGATGACCAGAGGACTCCACAGCGAGTTACGCCACAGTTTGCCAGTGGATTGTAGATGCTTGGGCTAACGTGTCTGCTGGCACTGTTGTCTGAGCTTTCGCAAAAGCAGGCATCATTTCCAATGAGCTGCACGGTACAGAAAGTGACTCTGACAGCGAGGAAAGTGAACCTGCGATGCTGGATTTAGTGCAGCTGTTAGATTCTGAAACAGAGGATGAGGACTTGGACAGATTTAATAAATGACTTTATGACGACTGTAACTAATATTTAAATAAAGCCAACCAAACTCAGTTTTGCTCCAGATCTACAGTATTTTTAATACGCAAGTGTGGGGGCGCGCGTGTATGCATGTGTGTTGTTGTAAGGCGGATGTACTTAGTAGAGGATATGTATATAAAACCCGCGCCTTATCATCAGGTGCGCCTTATGTGTGTGTTAAATACAGAGCACGCAAAACTCTGACTGTGCCTTTTAATACGGTGCGTCCTATGGTCGTGAAAATACGGCACATAAGTGAATGAGAGGGATCCAAATGGAAAAGTGAGGTTACAAGGAGAAGAGATAAAGAAGGTGGAAGATTTTAAGTACTTAGGATCAACAGTCCAGAGCAATGGAGAGTGTGGGAAAGAGGTGAAGAAGTGCGTGCAGCCAGGCTGGAACGGGTGGAGAAAAGTATAAGGTGTGATGTGTGACAGAAGAGTTTTAGGCAAAATGAAAGCAAAAGTGTACAAAACCGTGGTGAGACCGGCCATGTTGTTTGGTCTAGAGCAGGGGTCACCAACTTTTTTGATACTGAGGGCTACTTCAAGGGCACTGAGTAATGCAAAGGGCCACCACTTTGATAATACACTTCTGAAATAACAAAGTTACACAGTTTAATTTGATATTATTATTAATGATATTCTATGTCAGCAGTCGGCAACCCGCGGCTCCGGAGCCTCATGCGGCTCTTTCATCCTTATAATGCGGCTCTGATTGGCTTGGGAAAATAAATTACTAAAAAAAATTTTTTTTGTATTTAATTGAAGTGTGTTTTATTTGTGTTAGTTTTTATATTATTTTAGTTCTAAATTTGAAGATTATTGTGATCTTGAAATATTAAAATATTAATTAAATTTTTGATATTATTTTTTCGTCGCTCAAAATAGACGTCACACTGCGGAAGCTGGTATACCCGCTGAAACGCCGTCTATTTTGAGCGACTTTCAACCCTGGCAAAGCCAATGGAGAAATGTAAGAAAAATATCTCAAGAAAATAGAACATTTAATGATGCCTGGGCAGATTCATTTGCATTTACCTCGGGCGAGAGTGGCCTACCAGTATGCCTAATTTGTGGAGAAAAACTGGCTAACAATAAACGGTCAAATGTCGCAAGACATTTTAACAATACACACAGAGCCTTTGCTGAAAAATATCCAGAGGGAGAAGAGAGGAAAAAAGCTGTTTTGGAACTGAGGCAGAAGGCTGACCGGACGAAAAATCAATTCAAGAAGTGGGTGAAGTCTACAAATTCAAATACATATGCAAGCTTTGTGGCCGCTCAGGAAATAGGCAGGCATGGGAAACCGTTCACAGGTGGAGAATATATGAAAGAATCATTCCTTAAGATTTCAGAACACTTATTTGCGGACTTTAAAAACAAAGACGAAATTGTGCAGAAATTCAGAGAGATGCCTCTCTCTGCGAAGACTGTCAAAGACAGAACCACAATCCCCACAATGCAAGCGTCGTTTGGTAAACGAGTCCGTGAGTTCAGAGAGGAAAAAACCACATTGTCCTTCCCCATCACTCCCCTGACCATTGATCCATCCCTGCTAAACGTGACTGCATTTGCAGGTGTAAGTCAACCTGCTCTGGAGCTGGAGCTGGCTGACATAGCTGACAAAGACATTTGGGTGTCCAAATTCAAACGCTTGACAGAGGACCTTGAAGATGTTGCCCGCCAAAAGGCCACTCTTGCTCAGAATCACAAATGGAGTGATATTGAGAACCTCCCGAGACCGGACAAACTCATATTTGAAACATGGAATGCCATCCCCGACACCTACACGAACATGAAGAAATATGCCTTTGGAGTCCTGTCGATCTTCGGATCCACATATGTATGTGAGCAGCTATTCTCCACCATGAACTGCATTAAAAACAAACACCGCTTATGGCTCACAGATGACAGCTTACAGTCCTGCGTAAAGATAAAAGTGACTTCGTACATCCCCGATTTGCAGAAGCTGTGCGCAGAGGTTCAGGAGCAGAAGTCCCATTAACCAGGTAAAATAAATATTTATGCAGATATTTTGCAAATATTTAATTTTCATTGTTTAGTGACACAGTGCTTTTTCCCCCAATTTATTTTATATATTCAGGTCAAGGCTCCGCTGCATACTTTGAAAGCCCAAGGCGATATAAGGATGACGGCTCACAGATTTTTCCCTTTTGTTTGCTGCATGCACAATTTAAATTCAGCTTTTTAATTTATTCGAAAGAGACATTCAGACATTGTTATTTTTTCAAGAATTCAAAATGTGTTCATTACATCGGTGAAATTTAATTTTCTCCGTAGCACTTCATAAGACATAAACACACTATTGTTGTTTATACAAAGTGTAAAGGTAAGAAAAAGCAATATATACAGTGTTATCTTCATTTTAGATAAATGGATATAAGGATGACGCCTCATGGCATTTTTCTGCTTTCGTTTGCTACATGGACAATTTAAATTCAGCTTTTTAATTTATTTGAAAGAGACATTCATTGTTATTATTTTTCAAGAATTCAAAATGTGTTCATTAAATGAATAAAATGTAATTTTCTCTGTAGCACGTGGATTTCATAAGAAACATGCTACGGTAAAGTAGTAAAAGTTTTTTTTTTTTTCATTTTAGATGTGCGGCTCCCAGTGTTTTCTTTTCCATGGAAACCGGGTTCAAATGGCTCTTTCGGTGTCAAAGGTTGCCGACCGCTGTTCTATGTGAAGACACTGATTGTTAATGATCCATCACAATAATTATTTCAGTATGATTAAACAAGATAGTAAACAGAAGCATTTCAATATACAATATCCAAATGATCACTTCCACAACATTTTGCAGGAAATCTTTTTCAATTTTTACAACAGTTATCAAATCATAAACTCTGAACCATGTTTGTACAAATAACCAATTATGTAAAATTTAACAAAATCTACTCCTTTCAAAATAAATTTTATCACATTTATACTAATCACTACATTCGCAGCCATTAAGACAAATCATCACGTCTGTTACACTTAGTAACACATCTGTAACAGTATTTCCATATATTCAAATTTATTTTTGCCATGGTACTTACATGTTGCCACCAACATCTGGCATTTGTTTCTTTGTTAGTGGCAGGCCTGGCATCGCATGCTCTTCACCAGTGTACTGTGTCTTCTTTTTTTTTAATAAAAAAATGTGTAGCTCTAAATGAGGCTTCAGTTGCTTTTTGAGAGTTTTTTACCGGTCTCGTAAAAAAAGACTGCTGTTTGCCCCAAAGCTGCCTTTAACTCACAGACTTTTTCCGTCCGTACTGCGCTGCCTGGTGGGTAGTTAGCATGGTAGCTTTTGTGACATGTACGGAAATTTCGCTCCACGTTGTGCCGCCTACGCGTCGCCACAGTTGCACCGCAGATGAGACACACATAGATATCTATGATCTATAATTTTCACGTTAGTAAAAAAAGAACTCTTACTCCCATTCACTGTGAAAATGATAAGTTTTCTTCCTTTTTTCTGTCCTGTTTTTTTTGTGATATACATTTTTTTACGTTTTTATGTATTAGTTTTTAAATTTACATCACTGTAAATTAAATTAAAAAAGAATAGCAACACAAGTCAATAAAATTTTAGACAGATCTAATTCGTGATTAGTGCTATTTTTAGAACTGGCCTAAGGGCGACTGATGCGGTAGCTGCGGGCGACCTGGTGCCCGCGGGCACCGTGTTGGTGACCCCTGGTCTAGAGACAATAGCACTGAGGAAAACACAGGAAGCAGAGATGGAAGTTGCAGAGATGAAGATGCTGAGGATCTCTCTGGGAGTGACCAGGATGGACAGGATTAGAAATGAGTACATCAGGGGAACAGCACATGTTAGAGGTTTTAAAGTCAGAGAGGCCAGACTGAGATGGTTTGGACATGTGCAGAGGAGAGAGAGAGAGTACATCGGCAGAAGGATGCTGGGTTTGGAACCACCATGAAAGAGGACTAGAGGAAGGCCAAAGAGGAGGTTCATAGACACAGTGAAAGAAGACATGAAGATAGTTGGTGTGACCAAAGAGGATAGAGCAGATAGGGTTGTATGGAAGAAACTGACTTGCTGTGGCGACCCCTGAAGGGCAATGCCGAAAGAAGAAGAATAAAGAACTTTTAATCTACAGTAGATGTTATTGCTTTTTCTGTGGATATGCTCGCTTCATTTGTCGACAAGCAGCCATCTCTGCTTTCGTATGAAGATAAATTCTTTCTTTTTGGTTCTTAGAACAGCTTTAGTACTTTTATTTAAGTTTTCTTATTGTCTCAGAGTCCAGGTAAATTAAAAAAAAAAAGGTTAGCAGTTAACAGCCAACTGTTAGCACCAGACAAGCAATTCAATTCAATTGTTTAGAACAAAATCACAGAATTTCTGTCTCAATGGGCTTCACATTGCCCATTCAGAAAGACGAAAAACAAGAAAAAGAGGAACGTGTGAACACAAATACATAGCAAGAAAACTAACTAAAAATGCTAGCTAGACAATGTTAATACATTCCTGCCCTTCGACTCTCCTTCACGGTGAGGAAAAACTCCTAAAAAAACCCATCAGTGGGTAAATAAAAGAAACCTCATAGAGATCCACACGAAAGAGAGATCCCTCCCCCGTGACGAGCATCCAAAGTGTCTAAGACTATTGTTTAGATATGATCCTTTTCTACTCTACAGCTAAATATCTAAGAAGTCACTACTTCATCCTGATGGAAACACGGGGGACTCCTCAGCCCGGAAATGCCCAGAACGGGAATGAGTAGATGCACTGGGGATGATGAAGCCCGGAGGTCTTCTCGGTCTGGCCATGCCCAGGACAGGAATGCAGAGGATCCATCAGGAATCTGAAACAGAGCTCTCTCCCAATAAGGGGGGAGAGAGAGGTGGACAGCATGTGAATTGTACTGTACCAACTAGCAGTGTAAATCTAAATGAACAGACAATAGAGAAGAATGAATGAGATAGAAAGCCAGGTATCTGCCAAGTGCGATGTGGATTCATCAAGTGGCCAAGGTAGTCTGGCAGAGAATAGTAGATAGAATTAGAGGACAGAACCCCAATGTACCATACTTTCCCCAGCTTTTACTATCTAGCAGCCAACTAGTAATTATATCAGCTTCTATATTTCTATCTGGCCTGTTGATAAGCTTGTTCAAACAGGAATGCTTTAAGCCTCCCTTTAAATGTAGGAACACTGTCTGCCTCTCTCACTTGAGCTGAGAGCTTATTCCATAAAACTGGAGCTTGGTGGCTTGGACCTGTCACTGCAACCTCACATACACAGTCAAGAAGCTGACTGACTGACTTCCATGTGGACACCCTCGGTTGTTTAATACAGCGTTTTCAAACCAGTGTTCCGCGGCACACTAGTGTACCGTGAAAGATCGTCAGGTGTGCCGTGGAAAATTATCCTATTTCACCTCATATGGTGATCGTGCTCTACCGGTAACTTCAACCGGTAGATCACGAAAAGATTATTTGGTTGATCACATGTTGTTTGTGTAAAAAATGGATTAAAGTGTATTTATTTATGTTTATTATAATGAAATCTTGTTTGTTTTTTTGTTTTTTTAAAGACAGGCAGGGATGTCTTGCAATAGGTTGTTTACTGTAACCATAGCAACCCTTTCTTCTTCTCTGCTTTTTTGTTGCAAGCTGCTGTCCATCTCTCCTTAAAACTACCCCACCTAGTGGATTGTATTTTCTACATGTTTTTGAGACAGTTTTTTTTTCTCTTTGAGGAAAAACATACTTTGGCATGAAAAAGGTTGAAAAACACTGGTTTAATGTATTTTTTTTTTGTGCTCACTGACCTGCGTCTGGATCTCTTTACTCTCCTGATCCATAACATTATTCTTTTAAAAGACTCAACATTTTCAATTCATTTTTATTTTTACAGCCCAAACTCACTTTTTTGTCTAAACAGGCTTCACATTGAAGATTTAAAAAGTTCAAAAACAAAAAAAGAAAAATGTATAATAAACATAAATACACAGTTAAAGGCTAACGAGCAAATGCTAGCTAAACAATTTCAGCACATTCCTGCCTTTAGACCAGGGGTGGGCAATTAATTTTTATCAGGGGCCGCATGAGAAGCCTAAATTGTGTCAGAGGGCCACCAACTTTCTTTCATTGTAAAATACTTAAATAATTTGAACAGCTGGTACTGATAATCAGAAGAATAAAGCACTCTGTAAATATGTATATTAGGTTATGTGAAACTGTGGTCTATTGGTTAAATAAGAAAAACAATTATTGAACCAGTGCAATTTATTTTTTAACTTGTTAATCTCCACAAACAATAATTTGTAAAGCTTTCTACCTCATGTTACCTCATGTGATCTGTCAGATGTGTGTCAGACTGTAGATCACTTCACTTGGTGCATCATCCACGCTGCAGTTGAAGGGAGAAGAAACCATGTGCATTTCACTCTCAAGAGTTTTGAAATCGCCTTTAAAACTCTGCATGCGTGCATACGTAGCGACGTAACGCTTTTCAAAATAAAATAAAATTTCAAAATAAAAGTTTAAAAAAAAAAATAATTTATGGTGTTTATGATTGGCCTCACGCGGGCCGGACAGGGACGTACAAAGGGCCGGATGTGGCCCGCGGGCCGTAATTTGCCCATGTCTGCTTTAGACGCTACTTCAAGGTGAAGAAAAAACTCATATTCATAAGATCATACACAAATGATGACTTATTAAAACAAGAATACAATCAAAGTAAAGAGGCAGTTTAAATACAGATTTTGAAACTACAGAAAAAAAAAACATTTTTAATCTAGATGTTATTGTTTTTTTTCTGTGGAAGTGCTCGGTTCATTTGTTGATCTTTTTGAGGCAAATTTTTGCAAAAATATCTAGTTTATTTACAGACACAGTGTGCTTTAAGGGAGCAGCCATTTGCAATGACAAATCTCGCGATAGTTGCGAGAATATCATCCGATTGGCTGCTATTTTTAGCAATACATGACGCGTGTTCTCCATTTCCGGAGACCGGTTACTATGGTATTTAGGAGTTGAAGCTATTACGAGAAGAAGAAGTGTTTTCATGAACTCGCTCTCATAGGATTAATAACATATGTTTTTAGGTTTATACAAGTTAATTCAAGAAAGTTGATTTTTTGGTAATATGGAATCTGAATACGCCATCAGACTCTTGCCAAAAGCAAGAGGTGATCGAGCCGCGGCAGACGAAGATCGCAGCGAGACAGCTGCTGGAGCAGTGGCGAGAGACCGAGAAGAGACCGGAGGCATCCAGGAATCTGGACCATCCGTTCAGGTAAAAAAAAAACTAATTCAAACCTACCCAGCCCGCCTCGTTGGTTCGATAGGTCCTGATTGCCTCCATGGATAGAGTTTTTGTTTTCTTTTTTTTTATCGTTGGCTGTGCCAGACTCATAAGGTGCTTGATGTATCCACAATGATCTTTTCTGTCAGCTTTTTATGTCATTTGGATTTTAATTAGAAAACACGGGAAGTCAGCGATAACACACTCTGTTAGCTAAAACACATCCATCTAAACACTAAAAATGGAGAAAACCATCAAGAAAACTTGTTCAAACAACCTGAAACGTCAAAGAAAAACCATAAAAGATAAAAACCTATAAACAGCTTATTAGCTAAAAAAAAAAAAAACTGAAATATTTGTAAGCATCATGTTCCCGCTTTTCTTAAATATTGTAAATTCATCTTTGATTTCCATCCCAGAGAGAAGACATTCCAAATCGTCCTTCTCCAAATGAAGTAGAGAAGATCGTCCAGAATCCAGATAGATATGAAGACATCTTAAGAATGGTACTGATGATTTTAAAATGCTTTCTTTGATCCAGATGAGTGTGCATCTAACAGAGAAGTATTTCAATTCAGATTCAACCGGTGGCGTTGGTTTTGGAGGAAGATGTCGGAAGAGTAATCGCTTGGTATTTGAGGTATTCCCTGGAATGCATCATGGTCAGAACCTCTGAAACTGGCCAGAAAACATTTGTCATGACAGTGGGCCGTGAGAAGATCACGGAGCTTGAACAAACAAACTTACCCCGAAAAGAGAGGTAAGAGGGAGTTTCTTCTTTTTAGTTACTTAGTTATGAAATGATTTTTTTGTTTTTTTTACCAATAACCTAAAGTTTGAAAATGAAAGTTGTTTTTTTTTTTTTTTTTTGTCATTAATGCGACATTTTCGATTTGATTTAACTCAGATAAAAAAAGTATAAAAAAGTCACTTTTTGTTGATTCACATAAATATTGGTTTATGTCAATATTCTCACTTGCCTAAAGGCAGAGACATCGTCTGAAATGTCAACATCTCCTGTCAACAGCGGAGATGGTGGCTCAGTTGTTAGAGCGTTTGCGCGCAAACCGGATGTCAACCGGAAGTTCGCGGGTTGGCATCCCACTGAGTGCACGTGTAGGGTCCTGGGAGAAAACACCTAACCCCTCGTCGACACCGACCCCAAGTCGACAACTTTCTGAGATCTGCCACCATACACAAGGGGCCAAAATATACAGACTATTCTCTTTATAAATGAATTAAAGGCCCCTTAGACATAAAATGTATTATTACTAATATTATAAGCTTTAAAGTTTAAGTTACAGTATTTTTTTTTTATTTATTTATTGGTGGAATGCCCCTTGAGATGTAACATCTCATTTTCAAGAGGGTCCACAAAACAACAAAAACAACATTACAATACAGTTTAACAAATAAGTAAAACAAACAAACAAAAAAAAACACAAACAAGAAACCACAGTCACAAACAAACAAACTCGCTCCAAACTTTCACCTTCACACCAGCTACCAATAGGTCATAAAGAGAAAAAAAAAATTAATTAAAGTATATATATAAAAACAAACATATATGCAAATACACCTATAGACAATCAAAATGATAAAATAAACAGTCAATATAAGAACACTCAATCTAACACAAGTAAGTTTGTTTAATATATACATGTAAAGAAATCACAAAATAAACATTTTCAATGTAACTATAAAGTTAAAATAAGGATATGATTAAGAGAAAAAAAAAACAACAACTAAAGACATTGACAGGAGGTTTTCAAATATGTGAATAAAGATGACTTAAATAAACTAAATGATGTCCTGGATCTTAACGAGGTGGGCAACTTATTCCAATCAGAGGGAGCTTTGTGTTGAAATGCTCTACGACCGACTTCTTTGTGAATGTGTGGAACTGAAAAGGTGAGACAGTGAGTACTCCTAAGTGAGAATGAATAGGCTACTGGAACTAAAAATTGCTTCAGATAATAGGGACAAGAAAAATAATTAAATTTAAAAATGAGTTGAATCCAGTGTAGTTGACGCCTCTGGGAAGGCTGTAACCAGTTAAGTTGATCAAATAAAAAACAATGATGAGTTAGATAAGGACAATTTAAAATAAATCTGCAAAGTGTATTGAAAAGAACATTCAATGGTTTCAGATGTGAGGCATATGTATTTTGATATATTGCATCGGCATAATCAATAATTGGTAAAACTAACTGGGTAATTATTCTTTTTTTAACATCAAATGTAAAACAATTAGAAGATCGAAAAAGAGGACTTAATGTGGCATATGTTCTTTTAATAATGTGATCAATGTGAGGTTTAAAATTAAGCTCAGAGTCCAGCCAGAGACCAAGATATTTAACACGGTCGGTATTTAGCATTAGGGAACCATTATTGAACTTTATTGTGAGATTAGAGCAATTAAGTAATTTCTGATGGGTACCAAAAAGTAAACAGCAAGATTTTTTCATATTTAAAAGAAGTTGATTGTTTAACAGCCAGTTTTGGACTAAATCAAAATCAAACTGCAACTTAGTTTGTAAAAATGAAGGATCAGAATGAGACGTGTAGATAACGGTGTCGTCAGCATAAAGATTTACAGAACAATGTGAAATAGCTTGAGGAAGATCATTAATAAAAATAGAAAACAAAAGGGGCCCAAGAATAGAGCCTTGAGGAACACCCTTAACTATGAGACATTTATCAGACTGAACACCGTGAGTAATAACATACTGAGTTCTGAAATGAAGATAAGAATTAAACCATAAAATTGCAGTGGAATCCAAACCCATGGCATGCAGTTTATCTAAAAGTAAATAATGATCCACAAGATCAAAAGCTTTTGAAAAGTCAAGAAAAATAGAGCCCACATATTGATTGCGATCAAAAGAAGTAAACAGACCATTGGTAAATTTTAATAAAGCAGTGGTAGTGGAAAACCCAGGTCGGAAGCCAGACTGTAGTGGAGATAAGATGTTATAAACATTTAAGTAGTTGAAAAGTTGTTTAAAAATACTTTTTTCAAAGACCTTGGCTACACAACAAATAATGGATATGGGTCTATAATTATTTAAATCAGAAATATCTCCACCTTTAAAAAGAGGAGTCACTCTGGCTGTCTTCCACATGATGGAAATTGAGACGTTTTCAAAGACAAATTAAACAGATCGGCTAAAGGAAACATGAATATATGGGCTGCGATCAGAGGTGTCAAAAGTACCAACATTTCCTACTCAAGTAGAAGTATAAATACCGAGTTAAAAAACTACTTTAGTAAAAGTAGAAGTATCAACTCAAGTTTTCTACTTAAGTAAAAGTAAAAAGTAACCTATTTTAAAACTACTTAAAGTAAAAAAAGTAAAAGTAATTTTCAGAAAAAAAGGAATATTGTTAACAAAAGCGTATGAACATATTTTTTAACTATTATCACATGCTTTAAGGAGCAGAAAATATGATAATAAATGAAAGTGTTTTGGTGAAACTTTATGAATCAGAATTATTTATTTCTTAATAATGGAACCAGCGCATGGAACCAGCGTTGCCAGGTGGGAGGTGCTGGATTATCGTACTAATGACGTAAAATTATCGTATTTTACAAAAAATATCGTACACCCAGTAAAACCACGCCCATTGACAAAATAACACCCTTTACATGCACTCGTAAGGCAGTGAGAGTGAAGGAAACACACAGGAGGCAAAATCCTTGGATTCTTTTTCTAAAATTTTAAGAACTGTAAAAATGAAAAAATAACCAGGGAAATAAGATTTTAAAAACCAGTAGGGGCGGGACTTAGGAGACGGTATATATAAATTTATATTTATACATATCTACATATATATGTGTACATACATATAAGGTTTTTTTAATGTTAACCCAAACATCTTCATGATACAAAATCTAAGCGATGTGTAGTTTTAATCTCCTCAGTCAGTCTTTATAAACTAATCAATTACATTTTGGATGCTTTTAAGCACAAATACTTCATCCACTACTATTTATGGATTAATCAGTTCAATCAGCTTTGTTTATGAAGATAAAATAGTGCATCACAGGTCAAAGTTATTTTTATAAAAATACCATCTACAACATTTTCAGCAAAGACGTTTACAATAACCGCAGACTGAAAATAATAATAAAACATTTCTTTGCTGTTGTTGTTTTTTTTTTTTTTTTAAAAAAAACTGATAATTCAATCAAAGTTCAGTGTTGCAGCATCAGAAACACTTTGATTTCCGAGCCCGAGTCTCAAACACGGAAATTGACGTCCTTGCTCTTTAAAAGTTTGTGGGCGGGGCTACTCGCCCCAAAGTAATGATTGACTGGACCTTTCAGCCAATCATTCATCTGTTCCTTTGTTTGATGCATTCAGGGTTCATAAAAAAAAAAAAAAATCCGTCAAACAGTCGCGGCTTTATAACGGTGACAAAATGGAGAAAGTAGCGACTACTTTTGATAAAATTAACGAAGTAAAAGTACAGATAATTGCATAAAAAAGTAGTGAGTAAAAGTAAAAAGTAGACAAAAAAATAATTACTTCGTTAAAGTAAAGATAACGAGATTTTCTACTTGAGTAAGGTAACGAAGTAGTCTTACTTCGTTACTTGACACCTCTGGCTGCAATTTTTAAAAATTTCACATCCAAACCATCTGGACCCACACTGCAGTTAGAATTCAAATTAATCAGTGCATGATAAACATCCATAGGAGAAATTTTCATAAACGAAAAAGAATGACCGGAGGATGAATTATTAAATGAACATTCAGAAACATAATTAGAATTAACAATAGAACTGATGGAGGAAAAATGTAGATTAAATGCCTGAGAAATTTCTAAGGGGTCAGATATTATTTTATTGTTGCAAATAATGTGATTAGTCATTTTACTTTTATCTTTATTAAAAAGTGAGTTAAGGTGAGACCAGAACTTTTTGGGATCTTTCAAATTTTTAGCAAAACCCTCTTTATAGTAATTACATTTGGCATTTCTAGTTTGTGTTTTACAGGAGTTTCTCAGTGATTTATAAGTGTCCCAGTCAGCTGGATTCTTAGAAACTTTATGTTTTTTCCAGGCCTGGTCCCTTTTTCTAAAAAGACGAAGCAGGTCAGAATCAATCCAGGGCAGGTGTCGGCCTTTCACACGTATAGTTTTTAGGGGAGCATGCTTATCAATAACATTTAGAATTTCAGTAAGAAAATAATTCCAAGCATCTTCAACATTTGGAATAAGTTCGAATCTTTCCCAATTTATATTTATAATATCATTTACAAATAGTTCACTATCCAAATGTTTGGATTGTCTAATTTTGATATACCTCGGTGGAGATCTAGGTAATTTGATCTTCCATACACAAAAAAACAACAGAGTGATCACTAAAACAATCAGACATGACACCAGATGAAGATATTCTTTCAGGATGAGTCACTAGTATCCAGTCTAAAAGAGAGGAGGAGTAATGATCTACTCTGGTAGGTTCTGTTATGAGTTGAGTGAGATTAATACTGTTAACTAAAGATCTTTCATTAGAGGAGGAACGATGAAGCCAATTGCTGTTAAAATCCCCCAGGACTATAAGTTCGTTCTGCTTTTGGAATGAATTAATAGTAGAAATTACAGAATTTATCGAATCCACTGGAGCATTTGGAGGTCTGTAAATATTAAAAACAATTAAGTGTTTATTCGTGTGAAATTTTATGTCAATTGACAGACACTCAAAATGAACTGGCTCCACAGGTGGAAATACACGCATCGATGTTAAAACGGAAGATACATAAGTGGCTACACCACCTCCTCTTGTACCTCTGTCGGCGCGATACAAAATAAAACCATCAATTTTGACTACATCATCTGAAATATTGCTATGGAGCCAGGTCTCAGAGATTGTGATTCCATCTGGTTTATATTGAATAACCCAAGTCCTAAGAAGATCAATTTTGGAAACTAAACTTCTTATATTGACATGTATTATTTTTAATCCTTTAAATGTACAGTATCTATTTATATACGTTTTTAAAGAATCCAACAAGACAGCAGGTGGGCAAAAGAGAGGAGCAAGAACACGCACACACACACACACACACACACACACACACACACACACACACACACACAAAACATAAGAAAAAAAACCCCAAACAAACAGATAAACAAACAAAACTCATAGCTAGTAACAAAGATATCCATGAGCCAAGCTCAGTCTGCATCGCATAATATTAAGGAAAAAATTAATACACACATTAGACCATTAGTATGAATCTAATGGTCTGCGGTTTGGCATTCTGAATATCACAAACAAGTTTCTAATGAAATCTCCTCTTTAAAAATCACAAGAAGGAATTAACGTGGATGTTTGTTGCTTGTAGAGTCCTTCCACACCTGAAAAATGCACCTGAAGAATTTCACCCTGCCGGGAACCCAGTTTTTGCTTCAGATTTGCTGGTGTTCCCCTACAACAAGGAGACCTCTTCCCTAGGTAAGCTGTTATCTGTATTTTTCTTAGTTGTTGCAAATTTATACAAAGACTCCATTTTCAAATGTTAAATAGACAAAATATGGTTTGACATAAATAAATTGTCATTAAATATTGAAAAAACTAAATTTATTATTTTTACAAAACCACACATAAGTTACACAAAAAATAAACTATCTAAAGTAATAGCAATCATTTAAAAATTCAGATTTGTCCTAAATAAAAACAGTTTGTTTATGTTATATAATACATTGGTGCTTCCATATTCCAATTTATATTTTACAAAAAAAGCAATGCGAGCAATAACATTTTCATCTTATAATCAACCAACCAATAATCTATTTATAAATTTAAAAACATTAAAGTTCTATGATTTAGTGGTATTACACACTTTAAAATTTATGTTTAAGATAAAAAATAATTTGAAGTCAAAATCTTTACAAAATATGTTTAACATTAGGGGAAGTCCATACGAACTTAGAGGAAATTATGTGTTTATTAAAAATAAATTTAGAACAAACAAATGTTTAAAAAAATTGTGTTTCTAATAAAGGTGTGGATCTTTGGAATAATTGTGATGATTAACTTAAATTATGTTCCAATCTTTTCTGTTTAAAGAAAAAAAAATTAAGTTATTATTTCTTAAAAAATATGCAAGTCTTAATGTTTAATTTCAAGTTTATATGTGTAAAGAACTTAAAGTAGTAATTGTAAAACTCTTCATTTGACGTACTACTTTTTTCTCTCTCTCTCATTTTATGTATCATAGTGAATTTCTGTTATGTATTTATATCATTTTGTTTTCATAATGATGGTAATGATACGTAATGATTTGTTTTCAAAAGGGTCGGCGTAACAAGCATCTGCTTCAGCCGATACCTTTTCAGTCCTTTTGGTATATATAAGTTCAGAAAAAAATGTAAATTTATTTATTTGTAAATGTACAATTTGACCGAAATAAAAGATAAAAGAAAGAAAATACTGTAGACTCTACTTGTATAGCGCTTTTCCTCCTATGTCAGCACTCAAAGCGCTTTACATCGTAGCTCACATTCACCCATCATACACACATTCATAGATGATGGTGGATGCTGACATGCAAGGCGCAAACCATCATCAGAAGCAATTGGGGGTTCGGTGTCTTGCTCAAAGACACCTCGGCATGAACTCCGAGCGGGGTATTGAACCGGTTACAGGACCGTCGCCATACTCACTTAGCCGTCCTTCCCCATAGTGAGAAGTATGTCTTTGTTATTGTTAGAGTTGAAACAGACTCTTGTTGGTTGACTTCTGTTTTTTTTTTTTTTTTTTTTTTTTTTTTTTTTGTGGTCACCTTTCAGTTTTCAGAAAACTCCTCAAGAATACGATCGTGATGGACAACATAGAGACTGGGTTAAATTACAGGAAGGCGGTGAGTCATGCTGACATAGTAACTGGCTGATGTTTTTTCCCTCATTTCTAAAGCGGCTGTCGTTTGCAGGTGGCCGCGAAAAAGCTTCGATGTCCCACCATTCTGACCCGTCAGGGAGAAAGAATAAGATACAATGGAATGTTTAATGGATTAAGAAACAGAGCTCCACCGATGGAGAAATTTGTATCAATATTCACTTTTTAAATTTTATTTGCTGAATGTGCTGAAATTTTTTAGGTAGCATTTGCTAGTTAGCCTTAACTGTGTGTTTGTGTTTATTATACATTCTCCTTTGTTTTGGTTTTTCACTTTTTAAATCTTCAATGTAAATTCTATTTAGACAAAAAAAAAGTGATTTTGGGCTGTAAAAATAAAAATGAATTGAAAATGTTGAGTCTTTTAAAAGAATAATGTTTATGGATCAGGAGAGGAAAGAGATCCAGACGCAGGTCAGTGAGCACAAAAAAACAAACAAAAAAAAAAAAACATTAAACCAGTGTTTTTCAACCTTTTTCATGCCAGGTTTTGTTTTTCCTCAAAGAAAAAAAAAACTTTCTCAAAAACATGTAAAAAATACAATCCACTAGGTGGTGTAGTTTTAAGGAGAGATGGACAGCAGCTCGCAACAAAATAGCAGAGAAGAAGAGTGGGTTGCTATGGTTACAGTAAACAACCTATTGCAAGACATCCCTGCCTGTCTCTAAATAAAAAAGCAAGATTCCATAATAATAAACATAAATAAATACACTTTAATCCATTTTTTTACACAAACAACATGTGATCAACCAAATAATCTTTTCGAGCTACCGGTAGATCACGATCACCATATGAGGTGAATTAGGATCATTTCCCGCGGCACACCTGACGATCTTTCACGGTACACTAGTGTGCCGCGGAACACTGGTTTGAAAACGTTGTATTAAACAACAGAGGGTGTCCACATGGAAGTCAGTCAGTCACCTTCTTGACTGTGTATCGCTTATTTGGTCAGAGGGTGTCTATTTCAGCAGCTCCCAGCTGATTCGAGGCAAGAGGTAGGGTACGCCCAGAACAGGACACCAGTCTGTCGAAGGTGCTCACACATACAACCATACACAAACACACTCATAATCATGCAGTGGCCAATCAACCTAGCATGCATGTTTTTGGTGGGTGGGAGGAAACCGGGGAAAACCCACGCATACACGGGGAGAACATCCACACTCCACACAGAAAGGCCAGTGTTCGAAGCCTCGTTTGCACCCGTGACTTGAGCCCACAACCTTTGCTTTGAGGCCACTGTACTGACTACTGCGTCACTGTGCCACCCTCCACACGGAAGTGGGGGAAACAAATTTTTAAAATCACATGCAAGAAGAACAGCCAGTAGTTCGTTGGACCAGGGATAATGTTACCACGAGGATTTTTGAAGTAACAAAGAATTGAGGTGAGCCCTGGTCTTAAATAATGAAGGGGTAAGTTGGTGCAGGGGAACCTCATCAGCCCAGTCCACAATCAGCTGTCACAACAGTCCAGCAGAAAGGGTAATCAGAAAAAATTAAAAAAACAAACAATACACAAAATGGACACCAGAGGGTATCACACTACAAATAAAGTTGTTTTTTTTTTTTTTTTTTTTTTTTAACTGACGTGCTGGGACTAACACCTAGAATACCTTTAAAAAAGAAAATGACATAACATTTATTTATTTATTCATTTATATTGATTCATTTTGATGAAAAAAGACCTGTTAAGGTAATGCAGCTTTATTTGTGACACAATTCAAAGACAAGGCAATTCAACGTGCTTTACAACAGTGGAGCCCAACCACCGGGCCGCGGACCGGCACCGATCAGTGGGTCATGTGATACCGTACCGCACAGAAAAATGAAAAAACTTCCATTACCAGCTCGGGCTCATTCCTTGCCAGAGAAGTGACATTCCACGTCTCTAGAGCTAGCTTATGCAGCCGAGGATCTGACTGCCAGGGTCCCCGTCGTTGGCTGCCACCCATCTCCTCCTGCACCCGACGCCTTTGGCCAATCCTGCAGGTGGTGAGTCCACTGGAAGGGCGACCCAGGTCCCCTGTTCGGGCTGAGCCACGCTTTGTCTGGCCCCTTACCAAGGACCTGTTTGCCTTGGGTGACCCTCCCTGGTACATTAAGCCCCGGACAACATAGCTCCTAGGATCATTGGGGCACGCAAACCCCTAAACCGCGATATGGTGGCGTTTTTTTGTTTTTGCCCCTCTTCCTCACTGTGCACAACGTACTGACCTACGTGCAGCTTACGTCGGTGGGTGAGAGAGAGACCGAACTCGAGTGGGACAGCAAAGAGCGGGGAAAAGACAGCGCAGGGGGTGGCGTGAGGGGCACGGCTCCCAATAAGGAGCCAGTCGTTCACTTCAAAGAGTGAGGGCGTAAGCCAGGGGGATAGGGTGCAGGATGCGGGGCGGGGCTCCCAAATCAGTCAACACACGGCTCCCAATCAGGAGCCGGCTCCCGTCGTTCACTTTAAAGAGCCGGCTCTAAAACCCGTTTCGCTCGCGACCGACACATCACTAGCTCTGATGTCACTTGTGCGCCGGAAACGATACTCTCACGAGTCATTCAGGTGAGTCTAACTTGTTGGAAAATAAAATACAGAACAAACATTGATATTTGATGAAAATAAACACCTCTCAGCACCACGTGTCGACCCCTGGCAACTACTATTTAATGCGTTTATTTAGAATGATTGACATTGTTTTCTGTGTTTCTTGCTGGACGTGACAGGGAATACTGAGGAGAGATGGAAGGGGGAAAGAGGTCAGAAAGAAAATGTAGAAGAAAAGAGGGGGAGAAAGTAAACAGATAATCTGTATTCAGAATATTTAACATCAACAACCAACCTACTGGATTATCTAGAAAAAAATACCCAAATCCAATAAAGGAGGGACACTGCACATATTATGAATAAAAACAGAATGCAATGAAGTGGAAGTTTCAAATATCAATGATTTATTCAGAATATAACTTTGATGACTTATCAAATATTTGAACTGATCAATGTATAACTTTAAAAAAAATAAGTTTATTTCAAATTTCAAAGCATCAACACACCTCAAAAAAGTTGGGACAAGGCTGTTTTTTTCACTGTGTGCAATTCCCTCCTCTTCTTCTTGTTCACAGTCTGCAAACGTCTGGGGACTGAAGAGACAAGTTGCTCAAGTTTAGGAATAGCAATGCTGTCCCATTCTTGTCTAATACAGGCTTCCAGTTGTTCAACTGTCTTAGGTCTTCTTTCTCTTTATGATGTGCCAAATGTTTTCTTTGGGTGAAAGATCTGGACTGCAAGCTGGTCATTCCAGTACCCGGATCCTTCGGGAAGCAGCCATGATGTTGCAATTGATGCAGTATGTGGTGTGGTGTTGTCTTAATGGAAAACGCAAGGTCTTCCCTGAAAGAGACGATGTCTGGATGGTAGCATGTGTCGCTCTAGAACTTGGATATACCTTTCAGCATTGATGTTGCCTTTCCAGATGTGTAAGCTGCCCATGCCACATGCACTCATGCAGCCCCACACCATTGGAGATGCAGGCTTCTGAACTGAGCACTGATAACAACTTGGGTTGTCCTTGTCCTCTTTCGTTTGGATGACATGGCGTCCCAGTTTTCCAAATAGAACTTCCAATTTTGATTCGTCTGACTACAGAACAGTTTTCCACTTTGCCACAGTCCATTTTAAATGAGCCCTGACCCAAAGAATACGCCTGCGCTTCTGGATCATGTTCAGATATGGCTTCTTTTTTGAGCTAAAGATTTTTAATCGGCAACGGCAAATGGCCCGGTGGATTGTGTTCATCGACAACTTTCCCTGGAAGTAGTCCTGAGCCCATGTTGTGATTTCCATTTTAGTGGCATTCCTGTGTGTGATGCAGTGTTGTCTAAGGGGCCGAATATCACAAGCATTCAAGATGGTTTTTCAGCCTTGACCCTTACGCAAAGAAATTGTTCTAGATTCTCTGAATCTTTGGATGATATTATGCACTGTAGATGATGATAACTTCTAATTCTTTCTATTTTTTTTTCTGAGAAACTTCCTTCTGATATTGCTCCACTATTTTTTGTCGCAGCATTGGGGAAATTGTTGATCCTCTGCCCATCTTGACTTCTGAGAAACACTGCCAATCTGAGAGGTTCTTATGACAACCAAGCATGTTGCCAATGGACCTAATTATTTGCAAACTGGTCCTCCAGCTGTTCCTTATGTGTTCATTTCACTTTTTGGGCCTCTTATTTCTACCTGTCCCAACTTTTTTGCAATGTGTAGCTCTCAAGAAATAAAAAATGAGCCAATATTTTGCCTAAAATTTCAAGATGTTTAATTTTCAACATTTAGTATATTATATACATATATTATATCTTACTGTAAATAAAATATAAGTTTGTGATATTTGTAAATTATGGCATTCCTTGTTTATTCGCAATTTGTACAGTGTCCAAACTTTTTTGGAATTGGGTTTGTACAAACAAGAGTGAAACCATAAAAAAAACAACCTGAAACACTAAACAAACTTGTATAAGAAATGATGTAGAACACCAAGCAATGTTACTAAAGCTAGAATTATACTGAAAGGGAGCAAGGAACATAGCGGACAGTAAACAGTGTGGTATAGAATGCCAGTGAAAGTAATGCATGTTGCTGATGTGAACCATGTGCTTATTTATTAGGGCCAACAGGTCTTCACCAAACACGCAAGATGGGAACAATGGAAGGACAGAACTCGGGCCCATACTCATCTCGATGAGGCCGAGCAGACGATATCGCCTTCCCAGGTAGGTGCGGAAGAGACTCCGATACACAAGTTCCCCCAGCAACAACTAGCACAGGCATCCCATGAAGCTTCAGAGCAGACGAGTTGTTCTCCAGTTGCTTCAATACAGACAGTACCGCCAGGATCCCGCCACTGGTCCACCAGGGACTCTTACGACGGCCTTGCTGCAGAACTCGGTCTCATACTCATCTCGATGCGGGAACGCTGAGGCCCACCCGAGGGGGTCGCCTTCCAAGCTAGGTGCGAAAGAGACTCCGCTACACAAATTCCTCCAGCAAGAAGAATCACAGCCATCCGCTGAAGCTTCAGAGCAGACGTGTTGTTCTCCAGTTGCCTCAGTA
Source organism: Neostethus bicornis (assembly GCA_902685375.1). NCBI lineage: Eukaryota > Metazoa > Chordata > Actinopteri > Atheriniformes > Phallostethidae > Neostethus > Neostethus bicornis. The sequence goes on along the minus strand of CACRXE010000002.1, from coordinate 493,548 downwards.
AAGACAACTCTGGTCCACCAGGGACTCTTAGGTTGGTCTTTGCTGCTTGTCGGGCAGCATTAATGTGTGGGGTTGAAGGCTCTTTCTTATTGGTTTAAAAAAGGGATCAAAGCGCACACTCCATCTAAAGAGCCTTTCTGAGGGAAATAAAAATTAAAGTGAATGCTGCAGATAAGGTGAGTCAAACTTATGTTAAAATACAATTCAATAGTTGGTCATCGTTGATATTTTATCAAAAAAATTAAAAAACTGAATATGGAACAGACAAAATTTAGTTGCAAACATGAAAAAGTGTTAAATCAATTAAAAAAAGTCCTAATGAAACACCTCACTAGCACAGCATTGGAACTTGTAGAACTATTGCTTCACGGTCATGCTTCATTGGTCCTTAACCAATAACTTTCTCAAAGATTGCTCATTGTAATAATCCTGTCTCCTGTTTCCTTCACCACAGTCACACTCAGAGTCTCCAGCTTCCACCAGAAATTCTGGTCAAACATCATTCAGATGAGTCCAACTTGTGTGAAAAAAAATACAGGACAAACACTGATATTTGATGAAAATAAACACCTCTCAGCACCACGTGCCCACAGGTCCCTCGAGACTCCGGGACCTGTATTGGACGGTGAATATTCGGACTCTCCCGGTCAGAACCGTGATGCATTCCTGGGGCATTTGGGCAAGAACGACCTGCCCCCGACCTGGTCGTGGCGCGCCTCAGTCGGAGGGGCACCCGCTTTGGGAGTGCAGCGCTGTCGTGGACCTGTGGGCAATGGCCGGCTCCCTGCAATTCCCGGACTTGCCAGCAAGGAGGGTGGGGTGAGGGGCACGGCTCTCAATAAGGAGCCAGTCGTTCACTTCAAAGAGTGAGGGCGGAAGCCAGGGGGATAGGGTGCGGGATGCGGGGCTGCCTGTGCCTCCTCAAACTTGCTGGCGAGGAGGCACAGGCAGAGCCCCCCCGCAGCTGTATCTGGACGGCAGATGGCAGCGTGCCTGGGATGCAGCTGCCAAGAAGAATCATCTGTGCCTCTTCGTACGTGGGAGCCGGAGCTAGACAGAAAAGGTCACGGCAGCAGGGGCCTGGCTCTCCGGGAGAGGAGACTGTTATTAGGGCCAACAGGTCCTCACCAAACCCGGAAGACTGGAATGAAGGGAACGACTGATGGACAAAACAGAACTCGGGCCCATACTCATTTCAATGCGAGGACGCTGCCTTCCCAGCTAGGTGTGGAAGAAACACTGCTACACAAGTTCCCCCAGCAAAAAGAGGCACAGGCTTCCCATTATCCTTCAAAGCAGACGTGTTGTTCTCTAATAGAGACAGTACAGTCAATAGAGACAGTACCACCAGGATCCCGCCACTGGTCCACCAGGAACTCCTAGGTCGGCCTTTGCTGCTTGTCGGGCAGCATTGACGTGTGGGGTTTAAGGCTTCACCACAGTCACACTCAGAGTCTCCAGCTTCCACCAGAAATTCTGGTCAAACATCATCCAGGTGAGTCCAACTTGTGTGAAAAGAAAATACAGGACAAACATTGATATTTGATGAAAATATACACCTCTCAGCACCACGTGCCGACCCCTGGCAAGCACGATTTAATGAGTTTATTTAGAATGTTTGACAATGTTTTCTGTGTTTCTTGCTGGACCTGACAGGGAATACTGAGGAGAGAGGGAAGGGGGAAAGAAGTCGGAAAGAAAAGAGATAGAGTGTAAAAGAAAACGGGGAGAAAGTAAACAGATAATCTGTATTCACAATATTTAACATCAACAACCAACCTGCTGGATTATCTAGAAAAAAATACAAACAAGAGTGAAACCATCAAAAAAAAACTGAAACACAAAACAAACTTGTATAAGAAATGATGTAGAACACCAAGCAATGTTACTAAAGCCAGAATTATACTGAAAGGGAGCACCTGGGCACCTGGTAGAAGCATGTACCAAAATATTCTGTGGTAAATGTTGAGAAATTGGGCACACATTTGAGGAGTGTCCCAGTGGCAAGAGGTGCAACCTCTGTGGAGAGTCCAACCACCTCTTCAGAGACTGCCCCAAATCGTTTGCCAACAAGTAGAAAGCCGGAAAGGGAAACGAAAGGAAAAAGGAAATCGACCAGGTGGAGGTGGTAACTTCCAGCGCACCTCAAAACAAAAAGGAAAAACAGAAATCTATTGAGAAGGGTGAAAGTGTGGTGGCTGCAAAGCTCTCGACCACATCTGGCAACTGTGTGGGTGGGGACAAGCAGTCACCGGGTGGAGCTATTTCTGTGTCCAAGGAGGAGGACGAAGCAGAAGATAGCGATGAAACCCAGATCCCGGACACCCTACAGACTAAGAGGCCAGCGTTAGAGCTGTCTTCGGACTCTCCCATTACTGTGAAAAATAGGGTGAAAGCTGCGACCCCCTCAGACAGCTCGTCTGAGAAGGAGTCGAGAATTTTTTCCGTCTTCCTTGCCGAACGAGGTCCCGTTCCTAGAACTTCCGAAACAGTCGACCCAAAGGACATAAGGGAGGTCTTAAAGAGGCCAGTCCCCAAAGTCCAGAAGGGAAAAGGAACAAAAAAAAGAACCCTTCCCCTCATACAATGAGTCGGAGGAAGAGCTTCTTTTACATGACTCATGTTCCCTGGTCTGGAAATCAAGCCTGCATCATACTCATGAGTCTCACCTTCTCACTCATCCATGTTAGAAGTGTGAAGTCCAGATGTAGATCCCATCGTCTCAGAAGCCTTTTAAATGGTTTTAAATTGTTTAAAGGAATGCTTTTTTTTTAATCTGGTTTTTATGATTTCTTTTGTGCAGGAGTGGGAACTGGAGAGTCCTCTGCAGAGGCCCAAAGGCGGTCTGCCCCCCGTGTTTGGGCTCCCAGTGGACCTCTCCGTCCCTCGAAACAGACTCCGGGACCTGTATTGGACGGTGACTCATGGGATTCTCCCGGTCAGGACCGTGATGCATTCCCGGGGCATTTGGGCGAGAACGACCTGCCCCCGACCTGGTCGTGGCGCGCCTCAGTCGGAGGGGCACCCGCTTTGGGAGTGCAGCGCTGTCGTGGACCTGTGGGCAATGGCCGGCTCCCTGCAATTCCCGAACTTGCCAGCAAGGGGGGTTCTACAAAGGATCCACCCGAGCTGCCGAAAAGACACCACGCGGACCCCGGAAACTTGCTGGCGAGGAGGCACAGGAAGAGCCCCTCCCGCAGCTGTATCTGGACGGCAGATGGCAGCGTGCCTGGGATGCAGCTGCCAAAAAGAATCGTCTGTGCCTCTTCGGACGTGGGAGCCGGAGCTACACAGAAAAGGTCACGGCAGCAGCAGCCTGGCTCTCCGGGAGAGGAGACTGTTATTACGGCCAACAGGTCCTCACCAAACCCGGAAGACTGGAATGAAGGGAACGACTGATGGACAAAACAGAACTCGGGCTCATACTCATTTCGATGCGAGGACGCTGCCTTCCCAGCTGGGTGCGGAAGAGACTCCGCTGCACAAGTTCCCCCAGCAAAACGAGGCACAGGCTTCCCATGATCCTTCACAGCAGACATGTTGTTCTCCAATAGAGACAGGACCATCAGGATCCCGCCACTGGTCCACCAGGGACTCTTAGGTCGGCCTTTGCTGCTCTTCGGGCAGCATTGACGTGTGGGATTTAAGGCTTCACCACAGTCACACTCAGAGTCTCCAGCTTCCACCAGAAATTCTGGTCAAACATCATCCAGGTGAGTCAAATTGTGTGACAATAAAATATAGGACAAACATTGATATTTGATGAAAACAAACACCTCTCAGCACCACGTGCCGACCCCTGGCAAGCACGATTTAATGAATTTATCTAGAATGTTTGACAATGTTTTCTGTTTTTCTTGCTGGACCTGCAGGGAATACTGACGAGAGGGGGAAGGGAGAAAGAAGTCAGAAAAAAGAGATAAATTGTCGAAGAAAAGAGGGGAGGAAGGTAAAGAGATAATCTGTATTCACAATATTTAACATCAACAACCAACCTGCTGGATTATTGAGAAAAAAATACAAACAAGAGTGAAACCATTAAAAAAAACCCTGACAAACAAAACAAACTTGTATAAGAAATGATGTAGAACACCAAGCAATGTTACTAAAGCTAGATTAATACTGAAAGGGAGCAAAGAACATAGCAGTCAGTAAACAGTGTGGTACAAGTGTGCCAGTGAAAGTAATGCATGTTGCTGAACCATGTGCTTATTTATTAGGGCCTACAAGTCTACACCAAACCCGAAAGACGGGAACAATGGAAGGACAGAAACAGAACTCGGGCCCATACTCATCTCGATGCAGGGATGAGGCCGAGCAGAGGAGGTCACCTTTCCAGCCAGGTGCAGAAGAGTCTCTGCTACACAAGTTCCCCCAGCAACAAGTGGCACAGAAATCCCATGAAGCTTGAGAGCAGACGTGCTGTTCTCCAGTTGCTTCAATAGAGACAGTACCACCAGGATCCCGCCACTGGTCTACCAGAGACTCTTACGTTGGCCTTTGCTGTGGAACTCGGGCCCATACTCATTTCGATGCGGGGACAATGCGGCAACTGTTATAGGACCAACAGGTCCTCACCAAACCCGGAAGACTGGAATGAAGGGACCGATTGATGGACAAAACAGAACTCAGGTCCATACTCATCTCGATGCGGGGACGCTGAGGCCGAGCAGAGGAGGTCGCCAACATTAAGGTGTGGAAGAGACATCCATACACAAGTTCCTCCAGCAACAAGAGGCACAGCCATCCCTTGAAGCCTCAGAGCAGACGTGTTGTTCTCCAGTTGCCTGAGTAAAGACACTACCACGTGGATCCTGCCTCTGGTCCACCAGGGATTCCTAGGTCGGCCTTTGCTGCTTGTTGGGCAGCATTGACATGTCGGGTTTAAGACTCTTTCTTATTGGTTTAAAAAAGGGATCAAAGTGCACGCTCCATCTAAAGAGCCTTTCTGAGGGAAATAAAAATTAAAGTGAATGCTGCAGATAAGGTAAGTCTAACTTGTTTGAAAATACAATTCAATAGTTGGTCATTGTTGGTATTTTATCAAAAAAGATTTAAAAACTGAATATGGAACAAATAAAACTTAGTTGCAAACATGAAAAAGTGTTGAATCAACTATAAAAAGTCCTGATGAAACACCTCACTAGCACAGCATCCTGGGACTTGTAGTTCTATTGCTTCACGGTCATTTCCTCACCAGTACTTTTCTCACGGATTGCTCATTGTAATAATCCTGTCTCCTGTTTCCTTCACCACAGTCACACTCAGAGTCTCCAGCTTCCACCAGAAATTCTGGTCAAACATCATTCAGGTGAATGCAACCTGACAGTAAAAACTGAGGAGAGAGGGAAGGTGGAAAGAAGTCAGAAAGAAAAGAGATATAATGTAGAAGAAAAGAGGGCCCCTTCAGACAGCTCGTCTGAGGAGGAGTCGAGAATTTTCCCCTCTGGCTCACCGAACGAGGCCCCGTTCCTAGAACTTCCGAAACAGTTGACCCTGAAGGACAAAAGGGAGGGCTTAAAGAGGCCAGTCCCCAAATTCCAGAAGGGAGAAGGAGCAAAACCTTCCCCCTCATACAATGCGTTGGAGGAAGAGCTTCTTTTACATGACTCGTGTTCCCCGGTCTGGAAATCAAGCCTGCATCATACTCATGATTCTCACATTCTCACTCATCCAACAGTGTGGTACAGTGTGTGAGTGAAAGTCATGCATGTTCTGGGCTCATGCCAGCCACTCACCACGTTCGCAAATGCAAATTTTATTTCAGTGTGGCTAAATAAAATTTTGCCATAATAGCCACTCTGCCAGTCTGTGACGAATCTGTTTTTAGATTAATCAACAATCAACAGATGGTAATATCACCTGTGATTAACATTTTAATCCATATTGCCTATCGCTAGTCGCGAGCGTCAGCTGGTGTTGTGAAGCAACAACTTTTACACTGGTCCAGTTTATCATAATCTAAACGGAGTACCCGATTGACACATCACGCACAAGTAACGCGAGATTCACAGCCTAAGTTGTCAGTAAAATGCCGAGATCACGACCAAAACAGTCGGCAATTGCATCTTATTCCGGCGCATAAACTCAAATCCAAACAAAAAAAAATGAATCAGATCAGAAAAAGGTTAAAAGAAGTATGATTGTCATGAAGTGGTTTAAGGACTTTTTTTTAACTAAATCTTGATGGAGATCTCCTCAAAGTGCACACTCTATATCCGGGGTGCCCAACCACTGGATCGCGGTCCTGTGGTAACCCGCGGACTGATTTCAAATCGACCGCAAGGTGTGTAGGAAATAAAATGAAGTCACTACATTTAGCGAGTATTCAGGCCCTCTAGTCGCAGGAGTCGGTAAAATATACGAGTTTTTTATTAAAGCTTCAATCTAGCAGCTTTTTCAAATGTTATTGGAGATTTTCGGAGTCTGTGACGAGGAAGCAAGTTGTTAACTCTAATTAATAAGCAGCGCCTGGTGCTGCTGCAGCCCATCCCCCTCCCAAATCGCTGCATGTGTGCAGAAAATATGTGTGTGTGCGTGCGTGTGAGATAGAGAAAAAGAAAGCGAGAAAGAGAGAGGAATATGTCAGTGTGTTGTTTGAGAGAGGAACTTGTGTCTGTGTGTTTGAGACAAAGTGAGGAACTTGTCTGTCTGTATGTGGTTGAGAGAGAGGGATTTGTCTGTGTGTGTGTGTGTGTGTGTGTGTTTGATAGTTTTACTGCAGACTGGAAACAATCTGTCACAGATTGTCACAAATTTTATTAATATTCATCAAATTACACATTCTGTTACGTTCCGTCGTCTTCCGTTTATCCGGAGCCAAGTCGCGGGGGCAACAGCCTCAGACGGGAAGCCCAGGCTTCTCTCACTCCAGCTGCATCCTCCAGCTCACCCAGATGGATTCCGAGTCGTTCCCCAGCCAGGTGTGAGACACAGTCTCTCAAGGTCTGGGGTCTGCCTCTTGGTTTTCTCCCGCTGGGACATGCCCGAAACACCTCACCATAGAGGAGCTCGGGGGGCATAACCACCCCATCTTGCTCCTCTTGACCTGGAGGAGGAGCGGCTCGACACCAAGCACCTTCGAATGGCAGAGCTCCTCTGAGTGAGAGCCCAGCCACCACAAATGACACATTCTGCAATTAATTGTACCAGTTTTGTTAAGAACAAAGCTAAAAGTGTATGTACATTTACTGTTAACCACAAACTAACAGGTTAGGAATCAGAGCATATCATAACTGAAAAAGAATTTGTGGCTAAAGCAAATTCATTGTGGCTAATAAAAATTAAACTGGATTAGCCACAGTGGCTGATGATTTTTTGATGCTAGAGTGAGCCCAGTTTTATACTGGCGAGCACTGTTGGTGCTCGTTTTGTCCCCACCCCCCTTTAGAAAATCCTGTATTCGCTCCTGGGAACAGGTGCAGAAGGATGGCATGCATTGGTAACCACTAAATTAGACTAGATTTTTAAACAAGCGTTGAGTACATCAAGAGTGTTAAATTTCAAATCTAGCGGCACTACGTCTGTAATCTAAGGGCGTGATGTAACATTTTGCTTGTTTTAACATATAATATGCTTGTTTACATGCATATATTGGCCCCGATGGCTTTCCATATCTGCGCAAACTGTTTATTTAAAGTGTGCGCATCACAGAGACACACATTTTAATGGCAGCAGTGTTGTATTTTTGGCGCCATCTAGTGTCGAATATAAAAAAATAAAGAAAATCAAGAAAAATCAAACTAATATGGTTTATTTTTTATTTATTTTTTTTTGTTCGGCGGGCCGGATTAAAACGTTTGACAGGCCGCATGTAGCCTTAGGACGTGCTTTGCCCATGCCTTAAGAGAAAATTTATGTTGTGTTTAAAACAGAAAAAAACTTCAGATTCAAATAAAATATCACATTTTCTGCAAAACATTCAAGAGAAAAAAAAAATAACATTTTTTTTCTTTATTTAAAAGAATAATAATAAAAAGATACAAAATAGTTTCTGATGTGTTTATTTGATCCTTTTCAGTACAGTTTGGTGAAATTAGGTATGTTTAAGATGACCCAGGCAGACGCAGTTCTTCGGTGCAGATCGGTGCGCAATGCATGACGGTTAGTTTTTGCGTTCAAGATGGCACAGACTTGCTCTGACGTCACCTGTGCGCTAGTGATGGGAAGTCCAGCTCTTTCTAGTGAGCCGGCTCTTTCGGATCACTAGAGCCGGCTCTTTCGGCTCGCGAACGGCTCTTCAGATAGTTTTTTGTTTGAATTGATTCATTTAAAGTTATGCGCAAATTAATTCCTGCATTTGTTTTTAAATATTTTTATTAGATAAACTTGCCATTTGTTACTATAAAAAAATATAAAAATTAATATAAAATTTATAATAAAATATATATATTAAAAAAATCTAGTATTTACAATCCTACTTTGAACAATTTGAATTTTTCAGCTTTTTAAACATTTGTTTAACAATAAAAAGACACATGACATTTAAATCAAAATACAACGTAAATATAAATTAATAATAGCACCCAGATCGGTTTTTATTTTACATACTCTATCTGATCCCTTACTGGGAAAATTTGTGTGCTGCACTTTTACAAGTACACCGCAGCAGGCTGCCATGGCGGCGCTAATGGTGGGAGAAACAGGGGGTTAGGTGTCTTCTCCAAGGACCCTAGACGTGAACTCAGTGGGAATCAAACCTTCGAACTTCCGACCCGCGGGTGCACGCTCTACCACTGAGCCACAGTCTTACAATTAGAAACACTAAGTGCTGCAGTTTTGAAGAGTTGATCCGGTTTCTTCTGACTATAATTATTTGCGCAATTTGAGAAAATTGTGTTTATGACCTCTATGAAGCCCCGCCCCCTTGAAAACATATAAATAAGCAAAATGTTTTGAATCGTTTGTGCTGTTTTAGTTTTTCAGATCTTTAATATATTACAGCACAAAAGACTGACATATTTTTTGTTTATTTGTATATTTTAAGAGGGGGTCAGCTTCACGGAGATGTGTTTTTGCCCATTCTACTCATTGTGCACAAGGTATAAAACACATATTGACTAATCATTGCTGCTTAAGTGGTTGGGTGAGAGAGAGACAAAACGCGAATGGGACAGCAAGACATTAGCAAAGAGCGTGGAAAAGACAGCGCGGGGGGCGGGGTGGGGGACACAGCTCCCAATCAGGAGCCGGTCGTTCACTTCAAAGAGTGTGGGGGGGAAGCAGTGGGATGAGGTGCGGTATGCGGGGCGGGGCTCCCGAATCAGTCAACACACGGCTCCTAATCAGGAGCCGGCTCCCGTCGTTCACTTTAAAGAGCCGGCTCTAAAAGCCGTTTTGTTCGCGACCAACACATCACTAGCTGTGATGTCACTTGTGCGCCGGTAACGACACTCTCACGAGTCATTCAGGTAAGTCCAACTTGTTTGAAAATAAAATACAGAACAAACATTAGTTGATGAAAATAAACACCTCTCAGCACCACGTGCCGACCCCTGGCAACCACTATTTAATGCGTTTATTTAGAATGTTTGACATTGTTTTCTGTTTCTTAATGGACGTGACAGGGAATACTGAGGAGAGAGGGAAGGGGGAAAAAAGTCAGAAAGAGAAGAGATGGAATGTACAAAGTAGAAGAAAAGAGGGGGAGAAAGTAAAGAGATAATCTGTATTCAGAATATTTAACATCAACAACCAACCTGCTGGATTATTGAGAAAAAAATACAAACCCAATTCCAATAAAGTTGGGACAGTGTACAAACTGTGAATAAAAACATAATGCAATGAAGTGGAACTTTCAAATATCAATGGTTTATTCATAATATAACTTTGATGACTTATCAAATATTTAAACAGATCAATGTATAACTTTAAAGAAAAAATAAGTTTATTTCAAATTTCAAGGCATCAACACACCTCAAAAAAGTTGGACAAGGCTGTTTTTTTCACTGTGTGCAATTCCCTCTTCTTCTTGATCACAGTCTGCAAACGTCTGGGGACTGAGGTTGTTATGACAACCAAGCATGTTGCCAATGGACCTAGTTATTTGCAAACTGGTCCTCCAGCTGTTCTTTATGTGTTCATTTCACTTTTGGGCCTCTTATTGCTATCTGTCCCAACTTTTTTGCAATATGTAGCTCTCAAGAAATAAAAAATGAGCCAATATATCGCCTGAAATTTCAAGATGTTTAATTTTCAACATTTAGTATAGTATATACATATATTATATCTTACTGTAAATTAAATATAAGTTTGTGATATTTGTAAATTATGGCATTCCTTGTTTATTCACAATTTGTACAGTGTCCCAACTTTTTTGGAATTGGGTTTGTACAAACAAGAGTGAAACCATAAAAAAAACAACCTGAAACACTAAACAAACTTGTATAAGAAATGATGTAGAACACCAAGCAATGTTAATAAAGCTGGAATTATACTGAAAGGGAGCAAGGAACATAGCGGACAGTAAACAGTGTGGTATAGAAAGGCAGTGAAAGTAATGCATGTTGCTGATTTGAACCATGTGCTTATTTATTAGGGCCAACAGGTCTTCACCAAACACGCAAGATAGGAACAATGGAAGGACAGAAACAGAACTCGGGCCCATACTCATCTCGATTCGAGGACGCCAAGGCCGAGCAGAAGATATCTCCTTTCCAGGTAGGTGTGGAAGAGACTCCGATACACAAGTTCCCCCTGCAACAACTGGCACAGGCATCCCATGAAGCTTCAGAGCAGACGTCTGGAGGTTCATGGATACAGTGAAGGAAGACATGAAGGTAGTTGGTGTCACCCAAGAGGATGCAGCAGATAGGGTTAGATGGAAGAAACTGACTTGCCTGGCGACCCCTGAAGGGAAATGCCAAAAGAAGAAGAAGATATACAACAAGAAATTTTTTTTTAACCTGCTGTATTTTTACCAAAAAAAATGAATAATAATTTCTAAACATTAACATGACTTAACATTTTCTTCAAGTCTTAAATTCACTTTTTACATTTCTTAAGTGCTTCTATGTGAAAGTATCATATTAAATTTTACTGTGTAAAACTGATGGACACAGAATTTATATTTTTAAGACATTTTAGATTAGAAATGAGTACATCCCATGTTAGAGGTTTTGGAGAGAGTACATAGGAAGAAGGATGCTGGGTTTGGATCCACCAGGAAAAAAGCCTGGAGAAAGACCAAAGAGGAGGTTCATGGATAGTATTATTCATACTGTGTAAAACTGATGGACACTGAATTTATATTTTTAAAAGACATTTTAAAGGAAATATTAATCAAATTTTTAAAATTCCATGCAGTGTTCCTTTTAGTCCTCTAGATGGAGACAGTGACCGCGGAATAAATTTAGGCCCCACTTAAAAAATGATATTTATTTTTTATCACCCGGTTAGTTTCTTAAAGGTCTAATCCCTTTCGGGTTATGGGGGGGCCGAAGCCCAACCCAGCTCTTTCGAGGCCAGGGGGAGGGTACACCCCGAACAGGTTGCCAGTCTGTCACGGAGATTTTCTAAATATTAAGAGTTTTATATACAACTCTACGAGTGACCAGAATGGACAGGATTAGAAATGAGTACATCACATGTTAGAGGTTTTGGAGAAAAAGTCAGAGAGGCCAGATTGAGATTGTTGTGACATGTGCAAAGGAGAGAGTACATAGGAAGAAGGATGCTGGGTTTGGAACCACCAGGAAAGAGGCCTGGAGAAAGACCAAAGAGGAGGTTCGTGGATACAGTGAAGGAAGACATGTAGATAATTGGTGTGACCAAAGAGGATGCAGCAGATAGGGTTAGATGGAAGAAACTGACTTGCCTGGCGACCCCTGAAGGGAAATGCCGAAAGAAGAAGATATACAACAAAAAAATTTTTTTTTAACCTGCTGTAATTTTACAAAAAAAAAAAGAATAATAATTTCTAAACATTAACATACCTGAACATTTTCTTCAAGTCTTAAATTCACTTTTTACATTTCTCAAGTGCTTTTATGTGAAAATATCATATTAAATTTTACTGTGTAAAACTGATGGACACAGAATTTATATTTTTAAAAGACATTTTCAAAGAAATATTAATCAAAATTTTAAAATTCTATGCAGTGTTCCTTTTTGTCGTCTAGTTGGAGACAGAGACCACGGAATAAATTTAGGCCCCACTTTAAAAATGATATATTTTTTTTATCACCCCGGTAAGTTTTTTAAACGTCTAATCCCTTTCGGGTTATGGGGGGGGCCGAAGCCCATCCCAGCTCTTTCGAGGCCAGGGGGAGGGTACACCCCGAACAGGTTGCCAGTCTGTCACGGAGATTTTCTAAATATTAAGAGTTTTATATATACGTAACTCTACAAGTGACCAGGATGGACAGGATTAGAAATGAGTACATCCCATGTTAGAGGTTTTGGAGAGAGTACATAGGAAGAATGATGCTGGGTTTGGATCCACCAGGAAAAAAGCCTGGAGAAAGACCAAAGAGGAGGTTCATGGATACAGTGAAGGAAGACATGAAGGTAGTTGGTGTCACCCAAGAGGATGCAGCAGATAGGGTTAGATGGAAGAAACTGACTTGCCTGGAGACCCCTGAAGGGAAATGCCAAAAGAAGAAGAAGATATATAACAAGAATTTTTTTTTTTTTAACCTGCTGTATTTTTACAAAAAAAGAATAATAATTTCTAAACATTAACATACCTGAACATTTTCTTCAAGTCTTAAATTCACTTTTTATATTTCTCAAGTGCTTCTATGTGAAAGTATAATATTAAATTTTACTGTGTAAAACTGATGGACACTGAATTTATATTTTTAAAAGACATTTTAAAGGAAATATTAATCAAATTTTTAAAATTCCATGCAGTGTTCCTTTTAGTCCTCTAGATGAAGACAGAGACCGCGGAATAAATTTAGGCCCCACTTTAAAAATGATATATATTTTTTTATCACCCGGTTAGTTTCTTAAACGTCTAATCCCTTTCGGGTTATGGGGGGCCGAAGCCAATCCCAGCTCTTTCGAGGCCAGGGGGAGGGTACACCCCGAACAGGTTGCCAGTCTGTCACGGAGATTTTCTAAATATTAAGAGTTTTATATATAACTCTACGAGTGACCAGGATGGACAGGATTAGAAATGAGTACATCCCATGTTAGATGTTTTGGAGAGAGTACATAGGAAGAATGATGCTGGGTTTGGATCCACCATGAAAAAAGCCTGGAGAAAGACCAAAGAGGAGGTTCATGCATAAATTCATTGCATTCAACACCATCCTCCCTACCCTGCTTCAGGACAAGCTCTCTCAGCTCAACGTGCCTGACTCCACTTGCAGGTGGATCACTGACTTCCTAACAGACCGGAGGCAGTGCGTGCGGCTGGGGAAGAATGTCTCCACCTCTCGGACTATCAACACAGGATCTCCACAGGGCTGTGTCCTCTCTCCCCTGCTCTTCTCCCTGTACACCAACTCCTGCACTTCCAGCCATGACTCTGTCAAACTGATCAAGTTTGCAGATGACACCACTCTCATTGGGCTCATCTCTGATGGCGATGAGTCGGCCTACAGGATGGAGGTAGACCGGCTGGTGTCCTGGTGCAGCAACAACAGCCTGGAGCTCAACGCTCAGAAGACAGTGGAGATGATCGTGGACTTTAGGAAAGTCACAGCTCCCATTACCCCCCTTGCACTGACAGACTTCTCCATCACCACTGTAGACTCTTTCCGCTTCCTCGGCACTACCATCACACAGGACCTAAAGTGGGAGCCGTCCATCAGCTCCCTGATCAAAAAGGCCCAGCAGAGGATGTACTTTCTGCGGCAGTTGAAGAAAGCCAAGCTGCCCGCCCAGATGTTGGTGCAGTTTTACAGAGCCATCATCGAGTCTGTCCTCACCTCCTCCATCACCGTGTGGTACGCTGGAGCCACAGTCAGGAACAAACACAGACTGCAGCGCATTGTGCGCTCCGCAGAGAAGGTGATCGGCTGCAGCCTTCCATCTCTCGAAGACCTGTACGTCTCCAGGACTCGGGGGCGTGCAGGTCGGATAGTAGCTGACCCTTCCCACCCTGGACATGGACTTTTTGAGCGACTCCCCTCGGGCAGGAGGCTCCGGTCCATTCGGACCAGAACGTCCCGCCACAAAAACAGCTTCTTCCCTTCTGCCGTTGGTCTTATGAACTCTTTATAACCTGGATCCCCACATCTCTTAGTCACCTCCCTCTTGTCACTTCACTATCTTTATTATTTTCTATTATTTTCTATGACATTGCACTACTTTTCTTTTTCTTCTGAGCACTCTTAGTTTTGTAAAAATTATTATTATTTTTATTTATTTTATTTTTATTATTTTTATTTTATATGTTTGCACACCAGTACCAGAACAAGTTCCTAGTCTCTGATGTTTTTCACTGACATGGCAATAAAAGCATTCTGATTCTGAAGTGAAGGAAGACATGAACGTAGTTGGTGTCACCCAAGAGGATGCAGCAGATAGGGTTAGATGGAAGAAACTGACTTGCCTGGCGACCCCTGAAGGGAAATGCCAGAAGAAGAAGATGTATAACAAGATTTTTTTTTTTTTTAACCTGCTGTATTTTTACAAAAAAAAAGAATAATAATTTCTAAACATTAACATACCTGAACATTTTCTTCAAGTCTTAAATTCACTTTTTACATTTCTCAAGTGCTTCTATGTGAAAGTATAATATTAAATTTTACTGTGTAAAACTGATGGACACTGAATTTATATTTTTAAAAGACATTTTAAAGGAAAAATTAATCAAATTTTTAAAATTCCATGCAGTGTTCCTTTTAGTCCTCTAGATGGAGACAGAGACCGCGGAATAAAATTAGGCTCCACTTTAAAAATCTTATTTTCTTTTTATCAGTCAGTTAGTTTCTTAACCGTCTATCCCTTTCGGGGTTTTGGGGGGGCCGAAGCCCATCCTAGCTCATTCGAGGCCAGGGGCAGGGTACACCCCGAACAGGTTGCCAGTCTGTCACGGAGATTTTCTAAATATTAAGAGTTTTATATATAACTCTACGAGTGACCAGAATGGACAGGATTAGAAATGAGTACATCCCATGTTAGAGGTTTTGGAGAGAGTACATAGAAAGAAGGATGCCTGTTTTGGATCCACCATGAAAAAAGCCTGGAGAAAGACCAAAGAGGAGGTTCATGGATACAGTGAAGGAAGACATGAAAGTAGTTGGTGTCACCCAAGAGGATGCAGCAGATAGGGTTAGACGTCTGCTCTCCAGGATAAGGCGACCATCCTCCTGGCCTGCAGTAGTCCAAAGGTGATGAGAGTTTTCACACCAGATGAAACCCTCAAGTTGTCGGGGTAAATTCCCAAAACACAAAGCTTAGCTGTGTAATGTATTGGTTATTTCACATAATTTGCAGATTATGCTTTTCCAAAAATCTTGTTTTTTGGGACATTCCCATACACAGTGGATCAGGGTTCCTTTTTCAGTCAGACATTTTATACAAGTATCTGGAATGCCAGGGGGCCATTTGTTCAGTTTCTCAGGGGTTATGTGTGTCCTCATTAATCATTTATGCTGCAAAAGTTTTAATCTAGTGTAAATTGTGTGTGTTTGTGATCTAAAGGACGCCTTTTCCCACTCAGCTTCACCAATATTTTCTTTGATGTCTGAACTCCATGCTGTCATTTTATCAAAACTAGATTCCTTGTCTTTAGAAACCAGCATGGCATAAATTAAAGATAATTGCCGTCTACTGTACATATGTTTTAAAACCACACAAACATTGATATTTGATGAAAATATACACCTCTCAGCACCACGTGCCGACCCCTGGCAAGCACGATTTAATGAGTTTATCTAGAATGTTTGACAATGTTTTCTGTGTTTCTTGCTGGACCTGACAGGGAATACTGAGGAGAGAGGGAAGGTGGTAAGAAGTCGGAAAGAAAAGAGATTGAATGTAGACGAAAAGAGGGGGAGAAAGTAAACAGATAATCTGTATTCACAATATTTAACATCAACAACCAACCTGCTGGATTATCTAGAAAAAAAAATACAAACAAGAGTGAAACCATCAAAAAAAACCTGAAACACAAAACAAACTTGTATAAGAAATGATGTAGAACACCAAGCAATGTTACTAATGCTAGAATTATACTAAAAGGGAGCACCTGGGCACTTGGTAGAAGCATGTACAAAAGTATTCTGTGGTAAATGTTAAGAAATTGGGCACACATTTGAGGAGTGTCCCAATGGCAAGAGGTGCAACCTCTGTGGAGAGTCCAACCACCTCTTCAGAGACTGCCCCAAATTGTTTGCCAACAAGTTGAAAGCCGGAAAAGGAAACGAAAAGAAAAAGGAAATCGACCAGGTGGAGGTGGTAACTTCCAGCGCCCCTCAAGACAAAAAGAAAAAACAGAAATCTAGTGAGAAGGGGGGTGGCTGCGCAGCCCTCGACCACATCTGGCAACTGTGTGGGTGGGGACAAGCAGTATCCGGGTGGAGCTATGTCTGTGTCCAAGGAGGAGGACGGAGCAGAAGATAACAATAAAACCCAGATCCCAGACACTCTAAAGACTAAGATCAGCGTCAGAGCTGTCTTCGGACTCTCCCATTACTGTGAAGAAGAGGGTGAAAGCTGCGACTCCCTCAGTCTGAGGAGGAGTTTAGAATTTTTTCCCTCTGGCTCACCTAACGATGCCCCGTTCCTGGAACTTCCGAAACGGTCTGCCCGCCATGTTTGGGCTCCCAGTGGACCTCTCCGTCCTTCGAAACAGACTCCGGGACCTGTATTGGACGGTGACTCATGGGATTCTCCCGGTCAGGATCGTGATGCATTCCCGGGGCATTAGGGCGAGAACGACCTGAGCCCGACCTGGTCGTGGCGCGCCTCAGTCGGAGGGGCACCTGCTTTGGGAGTGCAGCGCTGTCGTGGACCTGTGGGCAATGGCCAGCTCCCTGCAATTCCCGAACTTGCCAGCAAGGGGGGCCCTGCCAGGGATCCACCCGAGCTGCCGAAAAGACGTCACGCGGACCCCCGGAAACTTGCTGGCGAGGAGGCACAGGCAGAGCCCCCCCCTGCAGCTGTATCTGGATGGCATGTGGCAGCGTGCCTGGGATGCAGCTGCCAAGAAGAATCGTCTGTGCCTCTTCGGACGTGGGAGCTACACAGAAAAGGTCACGGCAGCAGCAGCCTGGCTCTCCGGGAGAGGAGACTGTTCTTAGGGCCAAACAGGTCCTCACCAAACCCGGAAGACTGGAATGAAGGGAACGACTGATGGACAAAACAGAACTCGGGCTCATACTCATTTTGATGCGAGGACGCTGCCTTCCCAGCTACGTGCGGAAGAAACTCTGCTACACAAGTTCCCCCAGCAAAACGAGGCACAGGCTTCCCATGATCCTTCAGAGCAGACATGTTGTTCTCCAATAGAGACAGTACAGTCAATAGAGACAGTGCCACTAGGATACCGCCACTGGTCCACCAGGGACTCCTAGGTTGGCCTTTGCTGCTTGTCGGGCAGCATTGACGTTTGGGATTTAAGGCTTCACCACAGTCACACTCAGAGTCTCCAGCTTCCACCAGAAATTCTGGTCAAACATCATCCAGGTGAGTCCAACTTGTGTGAAAAGAAAATACAGGACAAACATTGATATTTGATGAAAATATACACCTCTCAGCACCACGTACCGACCCCTGGCAAGCACTATTTAAGGCAAAGCAAGGCAAGTTTCTTTGTAGCACAATTCACACAAAATGTAATTCAAAGTGCTTCACAAGAAGGAAAGAAATGCATTAAAATCACAAAACATAGAATCAAAAAGTTTAAAAAATAAATAAAATTATTTAAACAGATGAAAAGATTAATTAATCAAAAGCACAGTTAAACAGAAGTGTTTTCAGCCTAGATTTAAACATTGTCACATTACAGAACTGTCTCACGGCCTCAGGAAGTTTGTTCCAGATTTTGCAGCATAAAATTGAAATGCAGCTTCTCCATGTTTAGTCCTGACTCTAGGCACCAGCAGGAGGTCGGTCCCGGAGGTCCTCAGAGTTCTAGATGGTTCATGTTTAGTCCTGACTCTAGACACCAGCAGGAGGCCGGTCTCAGAAGTCCTCAGAGTTCTAGATGGTTCATGTTTAGTCCTGACTCTAGACACCAGCAGGAGGCCGGTCCCGGAGGTCCTCAGAGTTCTATATGGTTCATAAGGTACTAACATATCACAGATGTACTTTGGTGCTAGACCATGGAGAGACTTAAACACAAGCAGAGCAGCTTTAAAGTCTATTCTCTGAGCCACAGGAAGCCAGTGCAGAGACTTGAGCACAGGACTAATGTGATCATATTTTCTAGTTCTTGTTAGGACTCGAGCAGCAGCATTTTGAATAAACTGCAGCTGTTTTAAAGCCTTTTTGTTCAGACCAGTGAGTAGACCGTTGAAATAATCTAACCTACTGGAAACAAATGCATGGATAAGAACCTCTAAGTCTGTTTTAGATACCAAACCTCTGATTTTGTCTGTTTTTCAGGTGGTAAAATGCTGCTGATGTAATTGATTTGATGTGACTGTTGAAGTTAAAGTCTGAGTCCATTATTACTCCCAGATTTCTAACTTGATTTGTCGGTTCCAGAGAGAGAGAGATTGAAGGTAACTGATGACACTTTATCTTTGTTTCTGTGGGCCAAAGACAATGATTTCAGTTTTGTCTGAGTTTGTCTGGAGAAAGTTGTTTTGCATCCAGACTCTGATTTGTTGAATACAGTGACGGAGTGAATCCACAGGTGCATGTTCACCTGCTGTCAGTGACACATAGATCTTAGTATCATCTGCGTAATTGTGATAGGACACGTTATTACTGGCTATCAATTGCTCTGACGGCAGCATGTAGAGGTTAAACAACAGGGGTCCAAGAATTGACCCCTGGGGAACCCCACAGGTCAAAGGCATGTGATCTGACACACAATTTCCAATTCCTACAAAATACTTGTGTCCTTCTAAATAAGACTTAAACCACTCAAGTGCAGTACCTGAAGAAAACAACCCAGTTCTCTAGCCTCTGTAGAAGGACCTCGTGATCTACAATGTCAAACGCAGCACTCATGTCCAACAGGACCTGTCCACGTCAGTGTTCATACGAATGTCATTTGTTACCTTGATCAGAGCTGTCTATGAGCTGTGATGAGGTCTAAAACCTGACTGGAAGACATCAATGAGTTTTTTCACTAAAATAAATTTTGTCAGTAAACAACTTTCTCAAGAATTTTTCCTGTAAACAGTAAGTTTGAAATAGGCCGATAGTTTTTAAGTGCTGTAGCATCAAGACTACTCTTCTTTAAGAGTGGCTTGCTGACCGCATTTAATGAGTTTATTAGAATGTTTGACAAAGTTTTCTATGTTTCTTGCTGGACCTGACAGGGAATACTGAGGAGAGAGGGAATGTGGAAAGAAGTCAGAAAGAAAAGACATAGAATGTAGAAGAAAAGAGGTGGAGAAAGTAAAGAGGTAGTCTGTATTCGCAATATTTAACATCAACAACCAACCTGCTGGATTATCTAGAAAAAAAAATACAAACAAGAGTGAAACCATCAAAAAAAACCTGACAAACAAAACAAACTTGTAAAAGAAATGATGTAGAACACCAAGTAATGTTACTAAACTAGAATAACTGTATATTGAAGGGAGCAAAGAACATACAGTAGCAGACAGTAAACAGTGTGGTAGAGTGTAGGACTGAAAGAAATGCATGTTGCTGATGTGAACCATGTGCCTATTTATTAGGGCTAACAGGTCTTCACCAAACCCGAAAGATGAGAACGATGAAAGGAAAGAAACAGAACTCGGGACCATACTCATGTCGCTGCGGGGACGCTGAGGCCGAGCTGAGGAGGTCGCCTTCCCAGCTAGGTGCGGAAGAGACTTCCCCTGGCAACATGTGGCAGAGACATCCGCCGAGGCTTCAGAGCAGACGTGTTGTTCTCCAGTTGCCTCAGTAAAGACAGTACCACCAGGAACCCGCTAGTGGTCCACCAGGGATTCTTAGGTCGGCCTTTGTGTCAGAACTCTTGCCCATACTCATCTCGATGCAGGGACGATGCGGGGACTGTTATTAGGGCAAACAGGTCCTCACCAAACCCGGAGGACTTGATTGAAGGGAACAACGAAAGGACAGAAACAGAAGTCGGGCCCATACTAATTTGATGTGTGGACACTGAGGCTGAACAGAGGAGGTCGCCTTCCCAGCTAGGTGTGGTACAGGCTCCGCTACACAAATTTCCCCAGCAACAAGTGACACTGAGTTTACTTCCTGTCTTTGACGAGGGAGGACGCTTTGCTGCTTGCTCTGTCGCTTTTTTCAATTCTTTTGCTTTTAAATCACTTTAAAATCATTTAAAATCATCTTTATTTTTCTATTTTTCTTTTTTATCACCCTAAAATTGTGGATTACCTGAGATTTTATACATTTTGACCATTTTTGCATCTAACGAGACGGCGATGGCAGAAAAGAATGGGAGAAACTGCTGCTATCAGTGTTGGAATTATAAACAACAATGCTGGGACTATGAACAACAAATTAAAGCCCTACAAGCACGGATAAATATTTTGGAGTCAGAAAAAAGTCTTGACAAGACGCTACCTTTGGGTAAGGAACCCATTGTTCACAAGAATGACTGCGACTTAGTTTGAATGATACAGTTAGTTTTCCGAAACTCTTTATAAGGACCAACATGGTGCTACAAAGAAACAGAAAGATATTAGAAGTAGAAATAGCGCAGCTACAATTCCACTTAAAAACAGATTTTCTGCGCTTTCACAGTTAGAGTTTGAAAATGTGGGAGATAAGAGAACGGAATGTGCCATATCAAATGTTGATACCAGGCAGCAAGTCAGAGAATCTGTGCCACAATTCAAGGCCAAAGACTCAGTGTTTCTTCTTGGCGATGGGTGCGTAGCCCAAATACGAGATAAGAGATTCCAAGTGCTCTGCTGCCCTTCGGCGGAAGTCACGGACATTACAAAATTAGTCAAAAATACAGTGCTTAAAGGAGTAAAGCAGTTAATTGTACACGTGGGAGCGGTTGACACAAAAAGAGAACAATCAGAACTCTTGAAGAAAGATTTTAGTGAACTTTTTAATGAGTTGTAAAGAGTACCGGCCTAAAGTTTATATCAGTGAACCTCTTCCTAACATTGATGGAAGGAAAAACAAGTTTAGCCGCTTACTTCCAGCTGGACACATGGCTCTCCAAAGAGTGCACATTGAGAGAACTGAATTATATTGAGAACTTTGATCTGTTCTGGAAACGAGAGGACCTGTTCAAGGGAAAGAGCCCGTACTTGAGTAGAGATGGAGTGAGAATGTTGAAGAAGAACATCCTCCATGCTCTGAGGATCAATGAAAGGCTGAGGCAGGTGCCTAAACAGAGAAGGAATCAAAGTGGAAAATGTGCTCCTGGAAAACCTGGAGACCTAGCCGGTGTTCCAGCAACTGCATCAGCTCTACAGCAACAACAACAACCCGTGCCAGCATCACCATCACCAAAATCTACCCAGAGATCAACACCTTCAATACGAGAGTCTCCACCTCAGGTTGTCAGCCCTATTGCAGTTCCAAGAGAGGGCTCACATTTGGATGTTTCCCCCTTTGCCACTGGACAGCCCCTCCCTGCTACATCCACCCCTACAAAAGACTCTTCCTCCTTTTCATCTCCACCCTCACCACTGGCTCTTCCCTCGTCACTTGGAAAACCTGATTAATGAAGGTATCAAGATGACGCCATGTACTCCTGTGCCTTTTCCTAAAAAAAAACCCTGCACCGCCCCCTCCTCGCCCCATAACCTATCTCACCCAAACTCCACCCAGCTCCAAATCCACCTACAATCATCCCCAAACTCCTCCCCACTCACCCTCCCCCACCTGCTCCTGAAGCTACCATTCCTCAGAGCTAGGAATGCACTGGGCCTCTGCTGTCTCAGGACAACACAGTCATGATAAAGTTCAGCTCAGGCTGGGGCCCTGTGACAGAGAACAGTCTGCGGGTGCTATAACTACAGTCATCTCCAATCGAATTCATCGCAATAGGACAAGAAGACTGTCCAACACAGAAGTTTAATTGAAATTCCCTGTAAGAATATAACAGCTAGTCCTACTGAAGCTAAAGTTGAAACTTGCTGTCCTCAATGTCAGGTCCTTATGTAACAAATCATTTTTAATTAATAATTTTATCTCTTCTTTTAATCTTGATTTTATGTTTTTAACAGAAACTTGGCTTGATAAAAAATACAGGTAATGCAGTTCTAGTAGAGCAGCTCCACCTAATTTTTAAATTTTGATCTGAATAAGAGAAAAAGAAAAAAAGGGGGAGGAGTAGTTGTGCGATCTTTAGAGATAACCTAAGCACCAGGAGGCTTTCGTTTGGGACATTTCCATCTTTTGAGTATTTGTCATTTAAGCTTGAGCTAAAAGAATCCTCTGCCATACTATTCCTAGTTCTGTACAAGCCTCCCTATCACTGCCAAGATTTATTGATGATTTACTGAAATTCTATTCAATCATATGCACAAATTTTGATGGTTTAGTCATAACAGGTGATTTTAATGTTCATGTTGATAACATCAATGACAAAAAATGCTAAAGAACTCAACAGTGGTTTTAGAAACCTTGGTTTGACTCAACATGTGAAAGATCCCACCCACAGCAGAGGTCACACACTGGACCTCCTCATTACTAAAGGAGTTAATGTTTCTAATGTGATTGTGTCTGACGTTGCCTTATCTGATACATTTCTGTGTCTTCTGTGACCTCACTGTCGCTCCCAGGCCACTGCCTGGACCGACAGTTATTCACAGCAGACACATAAATGACAACACACGTTTACAGTTATGGAAATGGTTCATTTTGAAGATTTCTCGAGTTTTTGATGTTAACGATTTGGTTACCTCTGTTCAGTCTTGTGTTATGAATGTTCTGGATGCCATCGCCCCAATGAAGGTGAAAACAGTTAAAAATAAGCAGAAAGCACCTTGGAGAAACGATGAGTCAGTCAAAGCACAAAAACGGGAGTGCAGGAAAGCTGAGCGTAAATGGCGCAAACTAAAGCTCCAGATTCACTACGAGATTTATAGAGAAAACTTACATGTCTACAATCAGATCTTACTTAAAACTCGAGCGATGTATTTCTCTAAAATAATTGGGAACTGTAATAATAACTCACATGTCCTTTTTGCAACAATAAATAGATTAACAAATCCCCCAACTCAAATCGTCGCTGAATTGGTTTCGACTTCAAAATGTAATGAGTTCGCTGTATTTTTTAATGATAAGGTTCAGAACATCAAAAATTCCATCAAAGCCACGGTTCAAATGACAATCTTACCACCATCCAGATTGTTAAAGCTAAATGACTTCACCTCAGTAACAGAAACAACTGTTGAAGAAATTATCACTAGTCTGAGTTCATCTACTTGCTCTCTTGATGTATTACCCACCAGATTTCTAAAATCTGTGTTAACCAGCATGTTGGCACCAATCACTCAAATAGTCAATGTGTCACTTCAAACCGGAACCTTCCCAAGTGCCTTTAAAACTGCGGTCATCAAGCCACTCTTAAAGAAGAGTAGTCTTAATGCTACAGTACTTAAAAACTATCGGCCTATTTCAAACTTACCGTTTACAGGAAAAATTCTTGAGAAAGTTGTTTACCAACAACTGACAAAATTTATTTTAGTGAACAACTCATTTGATGTCTTCCAGTCAGGTTTTAGACCTCATCACAGTACAGAGACAGCTCTGATCAAGGTAACAAATGACATTCGTATGAACACTGACGCTGGCAAAGTCTCTGTTTTAATCTTGTTGGACCTGAGTGCTGCGTTTGACACTGTGGATCATGGGATCCTTCTACAGAGGCTAGAGAACTGGGTTGGTGTTTCTGGTACTGCGCTTAGTTGGTTTAAATCTTATTTAGAAGGACGCGAGTATTTTGTAGAAATTGGAAATTGTGTGTCAGATCACATGCCTTTGACCTGTGGGGTTCACCAGGGGTCAATTCTTGGACCCCTGTTGTTTATCCTCTACATGCTATCGTTAGGGCAATTGATAGCCAGTAATAACGTGTCCTATCACAATTACGCAGATGATACTCAGATTTATGTGTCACTGACAGCAGGTGAACTTGGACCTGTGGATTCACTCTGTCGCTGTGTTCAGCAAATCAGAGTCTGGATGCAAAACAACTTTCTCCAGCTAAACTCAGACAAAACTGAAATCATTGTCTTTGGCCCACAGAAACAAAGAGAAAGTGTCATCAGTTACCTTCAATCTCTCTCTCTGGAACCGACAAATCAAGTTAGAAATCTGGGAGTAATAATGGACTCAGACTTTAACTTCAACAGTCACATCAAATCAATTACATCAGCAGCCTTTTACCACCTGAAAAACATTGCCAAAATCAGAGGTTTGGTTTCTAAAACAGACTTAGAGGTTCTTATCCATGCATTTGTTTCCAGTAGGTTAGATTATTGCAACGGTCTACTCACTGGTCTGAACAAAAAGGCTTTAAAACAGCTGCAGTTTATTCAAAATGCTGCGGCTCGAGTCCTAACAAGAACTAGAAAATACGATCACATTAGTCCTGTGCTAAAGTCTCTGCACTGGCTTCCTGTGGCTCAGAGAATAGACTTTAAAGCTGCTCTGCTTGTGTTTAAGTCTCTCCATGGTCTAGCACCAAAGTACATCTGTGATATGTTAGTACCTTATGAACCATCTAGAACTCTGAGGACCTCCGGGACTGGCCTCCTGCTGGTGCCTAGAGTCAGGACTAAACATGGAGAAGCTGCATTTCAATTTTATGCTGCAAAAGTCTGGAACAAACTTCCTGAGGCCGTGAGACAGGCCTCTACTGTGACAATGTTTAAATCTAGGCTGAAAACAGTTCTGTTTAACTGTGCTTTTTATTAATTGCTCAATTTTTAATCTGTTTTAATGATTTTATTTATTTAATTTTTTAAACTTTTTGATTCTATGTTTTGTGATTTTAATGCATTCTTTTTCTTTTCTTTCTTGTGAAGCACTTTGAATTACATTTTGTATGAATTGTGCTATACAAATAAACTTGCCTTGCCTTGCCTTGCCTTGACACAGGAATCCCATGATGCTTCAGAGCAAACGTGTTGTTCTCCAGTTGCCTCAGTAAAGACAGTACAACCAGGATCCCGCCACTGGTCCACCAGGAACTCCTAGGTCGGCCTTTGCTGCTTGTCGGGCAGCATTGACGTGTGGGGTTTAAGGCTTCACCACAGTCACACTCAGAGTCTCCAGCTTCCACCAGAAATTCTGGTCAAACATCATCCAGGTGAGTCCAACTTGTGTGAAAATAAAATACAGGAAAAACATTGATATTTGATGAAAATAAACACCTCTTAGCACCACGTGCCGACCCCCTGGCATGCAGAAAATGTGTGTGTGTGCGTGCGTGTGAGAGAGAGAAAAAGAAAGCGAAAATGAGAGAGAAATATAACAGTGTGTGTTTGAGAGAGGAACTTGTGTCTGTGTGTTTGAGACAAAGTAAGGAACCTGTCTGTCTGTATGTATTTGAGAGAGAGGGATATATATGTGTGTGTTTTTGTGTGTGTGTGTGTGTGTGTTTGATAGTTTTACTGCAGACTGTAAACAATCTGTCAAAAAGTGTCACAATTATTTTTAATATTCATCAAACTACTCATTCTGTTACGTTCCGTCGTCTTCCGTTTATCCGGAGCCAAGTCACGGGGGCAACAGCCTCAGAAGGGAAGCCCAGGCTTCTCTCACTCCAGCTGCATCCTCCAGCTCACCCAGATGGGTCCAGAGTCGTTCCCCAGCCAGCTGTGAGACACAGTCTCTCAAGCAGGTCTAGGGTCTTCCTCTTGGTTTCCTCCCGGTGGGACATGCCCGAAACACCTCACCATAGAGGAGCTCGGGGGGCATAACCACCCCATCTTGCTTCTCTCTACCTGGAGGAGGAGCCTCTCGACACCAAGCTCCTCCCGATGGCAGAGCTCCTCTGAGTGAGAGCCCAGCCACCACAAATGACACATTCTGCAATTAATTGTACCAGTTTTGTTAAGAACAAAGCTAAAAGTGTATGTACATTTACTGTTAACCACAAACTAACAGGTTAGGACACAGAGCATATCATAACTGAAAAAGAATTTGTGGCTAAAGCAAATTCATTGTGGCTAATAAAAATTAAACCGGATTAGCCACAGTGGCTGATGATTTTTCGATGCTAGAGTGAGCCCAGTTTTATACTGGCGAGCACTGTTGGTGCTCGTTTTGTCCCCTCCCCCCCTTTAGAAAATCCTGTATTCGCCCCTGGGAACAGGTGCAGAAGGATGGCATGCTTTGGCAACCACTAAATTAGACTAGATTTTTAAACAAGCGTTGAGTACATCAAGAGTGTTAAATTTCAAATCTAGGGGCACTACGTCTGTAATCTAAGCGCGTGATGTAACATTTTGCTTGTTTTAACATCTAATATGCTTGTTTACATGCGTATATTGGCCCCGATGGCTTTCCATATCTGCGCAAACTGTTTATTTAAAGTGTGCGCATCACGGAGACACACATTTTAATGGCAGCAGTGTTGTTGTATTTTTGGCGCCATCTAGTGTCGAATATAAAAAAATAAAGAAAATCAAGAAAAATCAAACTAATATGGTTTATTTTTTATTTATTTTTTGTTCGGCAGGCCGGATTAAAACGTTTGACAGGCCGCATGTAGCCCTAGGACGTGCTTTGCCCATGCCTGTTCTAAACTGTAACCATAGCAACTCACTCTTCTTCTCTGCTTTTTTCTTGCATGCTGCTGTACAACCCTTCCGAAAAACTACCCCACCTAGTTGATTGTATTTTCTATATGTTTTTTAAACCTTAAGAGAAAATTTAGGTTGTGTTTAAAACAGAAAAAAACTTCAGATTCAAATAAAATATCACATTTTCTGCAAAACATTCAAGAGAAAAAAAGAAAAAAAGAAAAAAAAAACATTTTTTTTCTTTATTTAAAAGAATAATAATAAAAAGATACGAAATAGGTTCTGATATGTTTATTTGATCCTCATGTCGCTGCGGGGACGCTGAGGCCGAGCAGAAGATATCTCCTTTCCAGGTAGGTGTGGAAGAGACTCCGATACACAAGATCCCGCTGCAACAACTGGCACAGGCATCCCATGAAGCTTCAGAGCAGACGAGTTGTTCTACAGTTGCTTCAATACAGACAGTACCGCCAGGATCCCGCCACTGGTCCACCAGGGACTCTTACGACGGCCTTTGCTGCAGAACTCGGGCCCATACTCATCTCGATGCGGGGACGCTGAGGCCCAGCCGAGGGGGTCAGCTTCCCAGCTAGGTGCGAGAGAGACTCCGCTACACAAATTCCCCCAGCAACAAGAGGCACAGCCATCCGCTGAAGCTTCAGAGCAGACGTGTTGTTCTCCAGTTGCCTCAGTAAAGACAGTACCACCAGGATCCCACCACAAGTCCACCAGGGACTCTTGGGTCAGCCTTTGCTGCTTGTCGGGCCGCATTGATGTCTGGGGTTTAAGACTCTTTCTTATTGGTTTAAAAAAGGGATCAAAGCACATGCTTCATCTAAAGAGCCTTTCTGAGGGAAATAAAAATTGTAGTGAACGCTGCAGATAAGGTGAGTCCAACTTACGTGAAAATACAATTCAATAGTTGGTCATCGTTGATATTTTATCAAAAAAGATTAAAAAACTG
>CACRXE010000002.1:395000-465619 GCA_902685375.1 Neostethus bicornis | reverse complement strand
TAAAAAAAAAAATAATTTATGGTGTTTATGATTGGCCTCACGCGGGCCGGACAGGGACGTACAAAGGGCCGGATGTGGCCCGCGGGCCGTAATTTGCCCATGTCTGTTTTAGACGCTACTTCAAGGTGAAGAAAAAACTCATATTCATAAGATCATACACAAATGATGACTTATTAAAACAAGAATACAATCAAAGTAAAGAGGCAGTTTAAATACAGATTTTGAAACTACAGAAAAAAAAACATTTTTAATCTAGATGTTATTGTTTTTTTTCTGTGGAAGTGCTCGGTTCATTTGTTGATCTTTTTGAGGCAAATTTTTGCAAAAATATCTAGTTTATTTACAGACACAGTGTGCTTTAAGGGAGCAGCCATTTGCAATGACAAATCTCGCGATAGTTGCGAGAATATCATCCGATTGGCTGCTATTTTTAGCAATACATGACGCGTGTTCTCCATTTCCGGAGACCGGTTACTATGGTATTTAGGAGTTGAAGCTATTACGAGAAGAAGAAGTGTTTTCATGAACTCGCTCTCATAGGATTAATAACATATGTTTTTAGGTTTATACAAGTTAATTCAAGAAAGTTGATTTTTTGGTAATATGGAATCTGAATACGCCATCAGACTCTTGCCAAAAGCAAGAGGTGATCGAGCCGCGGCAGACGAAGATCGCAGCGAGACAGCTGCTGGAGCAGTGGCGAGAGACCGAGAAGAGACCGGAGGCATCCAGGAATCTGGACCATCCGTTCAGGTAAAAAAAAAACTAATTCAAACCTACCCAGCCCGCCTCGTTGGTTCGATAGGTCCTGATTGCCTCCATGGATAGAGTTTTTGTTTTCTTTTTTTTTATCGTTGGCTGTGCCAGACTCATAAGGTGCTTGATGTATCCACAATGATCTTTTCTGTCAGCTTTTTATGTCATTTGGATTTTAATTAGAAAACACGGGAAGTCAGCGATAACACACTCTGTTAGCTAAAACACATCCATCTAAACACTAAAAATGGAGAAAACCATCAAGAAAACTTGTTCAAACAACCTGAAACGTCAAAGAAAAACCATAAAAGATAAAAACCTATAAACAGCTTATTAGCTAAAAAAAAAAAAAACTGAAATATTTGTAAGCATCATGTTCCCGCTTTTCTTAAATATTGTAAATTCATCTTTGATTTCCATCCCAGAGAGAAGACATTCCAAATCGTCCTTCTCCAAATGAAGTAGAGAAGATCGTCCAGAATCCAGATAGATATGAAGACATCTTAAGAATGGTACTGATGATTTTAAAATGCTTTCTTTGATCCAGATGAGTGTGCATCTAACAGAGAAGTATTTCAATTCAGATTCAACCGGTGGCGTTGGTTTTGGAGGAAGATGTCGGAAGAGTAATCGCTTGGTATTTGAGGTATTCCCTGGAATGCATCATGGTCAGAACCTCTGAAACTGGCCAGAAAACATTTGTCATGACAGTGGGCCGTGAGAAGATCACGGAGCTTGAACAAACAAACTTACCCCGAAAAGAGAGGTAAGAGGGAGTTTCTTCTTTTTAGTTACTTAGTTATGAAATGATTTTTTTGTTTTTTTTACCAATAACCTAAAGTTTGAAAATGAAAGTTGTTTTTTTTTTTTTTTTTGTCATTAATGCGACATTTTCGATTTGATTTAACTCAGATAAAAAAAGTATAAAAAAGTCACTTTTTGTTGATTCACATAAATATTGGTTTATGTCAATATTCTCACTTGCCTAAAGGCAGAGACATCGTCTGAAATGTCAACATCTCCTGTCAACAGCGGAGATGGTGGCTCAGTTGTTAGAGCGTTTGCGCGCAAACCGGATGTCAACCGGAAGTTCGCGGGTTGGCATCCCACTGAGTGCACGTGTAGGGTCCTGGGAGAAAACACCTA
Source organism: Neostethus bicornis (assembly GCA_902685375.1). NCBI lineage: Eukaryota > Metazoa > Chordata > Actinopteri > Atheriniformes > Phallostethidae > Neostethus > Neostethus bicornis. Next base: position 463,717 of record CACRXE010000002.1, on the reverse strand, counting down.
ACCCCTCGTCGACACCGACCCCAAGTCGACAACTTTCTGAGATCTGCCACCATACACAAGGGGCCAAAATATACAGACTATTCTCTTTATAAATGAATTAAAGGCCCCTTAGACATAAAATGTATTATTACTAATATTATAAGCTTTAAAGTTTAAGTTACAGTATTTTTTTTTTATTTATTTATTGGTGGAATGCCCCTTGAGATGTAACATCTCATTTTCAAGAGGGTCCACAAAACAACAAAAACAACATTACAATACAGTTTAACAAATAAGTAAAACAAACAAACAAAAAAAAACACAAACAAGAAACCACAGTCACAAACAAACAAACTCGCTCCAAACTTTCACCTTCACACCAGCTACCAATAGGTCATAAAGAGAAAAAAAAAATTAATTAAAGTATATATATAAAAACAAACATATATGCAAATACACCTATAGACAATCAAAATGATAAAATAAACAGTCAATATAAGAACACTCAATCTAACACAAGTAAGTTTGTTTAATATATACATGTAAAGAAATCACAAAATAAACATTTTCAATGTAACTATAAAGTTAAAATAAGGATGTGATAAGAGAAAAAAAAAACAACAACTAAAGACATTGACAGGAGGTTTTCAAATATGTGAATAAAGATGACTTAAATAAACTAAATGATGTCCTGGATCTTAACGAGGTGGGCAACTTATTCCAATCAGAGGGAGCTTTGTGTTGAAATGCTCTACGACCGACTTCTTTGTGAATGTGTGGAACTGAAAAGGTGAGACAGTGAGTACTCCTAAGTGAGAATGAATAGGCTACTGGAACTAAAAATTGCTTCAGATAATAGGGACAAGAAAAATAATTAAATTTAAAAATGAGTTGAATCCAGTGTAGTTGACGCCTCTGGGAAGGCTGTAACCAGTTAAGTTGATCAAATAAAAAACAATGATGAGTTAGATAAGGACAATTTAAAATAAATCTGCAAAGTGTATTGAAAAGAACATTCAATGGTTTCAGATGTGAGGCATATGTATTTTGATATATTGCATCGGCATAATCAATAATTGGTAAAACTAACTGGGTAATTATTCTTTTTTTAACATCAAATGTAAAACAATTAGACGATCGAAAAAGAGGACTTAATGTGGCATATGTTCTTTTAATAATGTGATCAATGTGAGGTTTAAAATTAAGCTCAGAGTCCAGCCAGAGACCAAGATATTTAACACGGTCGGTATTTAGCATTAGGGAACCATTATTGAACTTTATTGTGAGATTAGAGCAATTAAGTAATTTCTGATGGGTACCAAAAAGTAAACAGCAAGATTTTTTCATATTTAAAAGAAGTTGATTGTTTAACAGCCAGTTTTGGACTAAATCAAAATCAAACTGCAACTTAGTTTGTAAAAATGAAGGATCAGAATGAGACGTGTAGATAACGGTGTCGTCAGCATAAAGATTTACAGAACAATGTGAAATAGCTTGAGGAAGATCATTAATAAAAATAGAAAACAAAAGGGGCCCAAGAATAGAGCCTTGAGGAACACCCTTAACTATGAGACATTTATCAGACTGAACACCGTGAGTAATAACATACTGAGTTCTGAAATGAAGATAAGAATTAAACCATAAAATTGCAGTGGAATCCAAACCCATGGCATGCAGTTTATCTAAAAGTAAATAATGATCCACAAGATCAAAAGCTTTTGAAAAGTCAAGAAAAATAGAGCCCACATATTGATTGCGATCAAAAGAAGTAAACAGACCATTGGTAAATTTTAATAAAGCAGTGGTAGTGGAAAACCCAGGTCGGAAGCCAGACTGTAGTGGAGATAAGATGTTATAAACATTTAAGTAGTTGAAAAGTTGTTTAAAAATACTTTTTTCAAAGACCTTGGCTACACAACAAATAATGGATATGGGTCTATAATTATTTAAATCAGAAATATCTCCACCTTTAAAAAGAGGAGTCACTCTGGCTGTCTTCCACATGATGGAAATTGAGACGTTTTCAAAGACAAATTAAACAGATCGGCTAAAGGAAACATGAATATATGGGCTGCGATCAGAGGTGTCAAAAGTACCAACATTTCCTACTCAAGTAGAAGTATAAATACCGAGTTAAAAAACTACTTTAGTAAAAGTAGAAGTATCAACTCAAGTTTTCTACTTAAGTAAAAGTAAAAAGTAACCTATTTTAAAACTACTTAAAGTAAAAAAAGTAAAAGTAATTTTCAGAAAAAAAGGAATATTGTTAACAAAAGCGTATGAACATATTTTTTAACTATTATCACATGCTTTAAGGAGCAGAAAATATGATAATAAATGAAAGTGTTTTTGGTGAAACTTTATGAATCAGAATTATTTATTTCTTAATAATGGAACCAGCGCATGGAACCAGCGTTGCCAGGTGGGAGGTGCTGGATTATCGTACTAATGACGTAAAATTATCGTATTTTACAAAAAATATCGTACACCCAGTAAAACCACGCCCATTGACAAAATAACACCCTTTACATGCACTCGTAAGGCAGTGAGAGTGAAGGAAACACACAGGAGGCAAAATCCTTGGATTCTTTTTCTAAAATTTTAAGAACTGTAAAAATGAAAAAATAACCAGGGAAATAAGATTTTAAAAACCAGTAGGGGCGGGACTTAGGAGACGGTATATATAAATTTATATTTATACATATCTACATATATATGTGTACATACATATAAGGTTTTTTTAATGTTAACCCAAACATCTTCATGATACAAAATCTAAGCGATGTGTAGTTTTAATCTCCTCAGTCAGTCTTTATAAACTAATCAATTACATTTTGGATGCTTTTAAGCACAAATACTTCATCCACTACTATTTATGGATTAATCAGTTCAATCAGCTTTGTTTATGAAGATAAAATAGTGCATCACAGGTCAAAGTTATTTTTATAAAAATACCATCTACAACATTTTCAGCAAAGACGTTTACAATAACCGCAGACTGAAAATAATAATAAAACATTTCTTTGCTGTTGTTGTTTTTTTTTTTTTTTTAAAAAAAACTGATAATTCAATCAAAGTTCAGTGTTGCAGCATCAGAAACACTTTGATTTCCGAGCCCGAGTCTCAAACACGGAAATTGACGTCCTTGCTCTTTAAAAGTTTGTGGGCGGGGCTACTCGCCCCAAAGTAATGATTGACTGGACCTTTCAGCCAATCATTCATCTGTTCCTTTGTTTGATGCATTCAGGGTTCATAAAAAAAAAAAATCCGTCAAACAGTCGCGGCTTTATAACGGTGACAAAATGGAGAAAGTAGCGACTACTTTTGATAAAATTAACGAAGTAAAAGTACAGATAATTGCATAAAAAAGTAGTGAGTAAAAGTAAAAAGTAGACAAAAAAATAATTACTTCGTTAAAGTAAAGATAACGAGATTTTCTACTTGAGTAAGGTAACGAAGTAGTCTTACTTCGTTACTTGACACCTCTGGCTGCAATTTTTAAAAATTTCACATCCAAACCATCTGGACCCACACTGCAGTTAGAATTCAAATTAATCAGTGCATGATAAACATCCATAGGAGAAATTTTCATAAACGAAAAAGAATGACCGGAGGATGAATTATTAAATGAACATTCAGAAACATAATTAGAATTAACAATAGAACTGATGGAGGAAAAATGTAGATTAAATGCCTGAGAAATTTCTAAGGGGTCAGATATTATTTTATTGTTGCAAATAATGTGATTAGTCATTTTACTTTTATCTTTATTAAAAAGTGAGTTAAGGTGAGACCAGAACTTTTTGGGATCTTTCAAATTTTTAGCAAAACCCTCTTTATAGTAATTACATTTGGCATTTCTAGTTTGTGTTTTACAGGAGTTTCTCAGTGATTTATAAGTGTCCCAGTCAGCTGGATTCTTAGAAACTTTATGTTTTTTCCAGGCCTGGTCCCTTTTTCTAAAAAGACGAAGCAGGTCAGAATCAATCCAGGGCAGGTGTCGGCCTTTCACACGTATAGTTTTTAGGGGAGCATGCTTATCAATAACATTTAGAATTTCAGTAAGAAAATAATTCCAAGCATCTTCAACATTTGGAATAAGTTCGAATCTTTCCCAATTTATATTTATAATATCATTTACAAATAGTTCACTATCCAAATGTTTGAATGACCTAATTTTGATATACCTCGGTGGAGATCTAGGTAATTTGATCTTCATACACAAAAAAACAACAGGAAGTGATCACTAAAACAATCAGACATGACACCAGATGAAGATATTCTTTCAGGATGAGTCACTAGTATCCAGTCTAAAAGAGAGGAGGAGTAATGATCTACTCTGGTAGGTTCTGTTATGAGTTGAGTGAGATTAATACTGTTAACTAAAGATCTTTCATTAGAGGAGGAACGATGAAGCCAATTGCTGTTAAAAATCCCCCAGGACTATAAGTTCGTTCTGCATTTTGGAATGAATTAATAGTAGAAATTACAGAATTTATCGAATCCACTGGAGCATTTGAGGTCTGTAAATATTAAAAACAATTAAGTGTTTATTCGTGTGAAATTTTATGTCAATTGACAGACACTCAAAATGAACTGGCTCCTCAGGTGGAAATACACGCATCGATGTTTAAAACGGAAGATACATAAGTGGCTACACCACCTCCTCTTGTACTCTGTCGGCGCGATACAAAATAAAACCATCAATTTTGACTACATCATCTGAAATATTGCTATGGAGCCAGGTCTCAGAGATTGTGATTCCATCTGGTTTTATATTGAATAACCCAAGTCCTAAGAAGATCAATTTTGGAAACTAACTTCTTATATTGACATGTATTATTTTTAATCCTTTAAATGTACAGTATCTATTTATATACGTTTTTTAAAGAATCCAACAAGACAGCAGGTGGGCAAAGAGAGGAGCAAGAACACGCACACACACACACACACACACACACACACACACACACACACACACCACACTAAAACATAAGAAAAAAACCCCAAACAAACAGATAAACAAACAAAACTCATAGCTAAGTAACAAAGATATCCATAGCCAAGCTCAGTCTGCATCGCATAATATTAAGGAAAAAATTAATACACACATTAGACCATTAGTATGAATCTAATGGTCTGCGGTTTGGCATTCTGAATATCACAAACAAGTTTCTAATGAAATCTCCATCTTTAAAAATCACAAGAAGGAATTAACGTGGATGTTTGTTGCTTGTAGAGTCCTTCCACACCTGAAAAATGCACCTGAAGAATTTCACCCTGCCGGGAACCCAGTTTTTGCTTCAGATTTGCTGGTGTTCCCCTACAACAAGGAGACCTCTTCCCTAGGTAAGCTGTTATCTGTATTTTTCTTAGTTGTTGCAAATTTATACAAAGACTCCATTTTCAAATGTTAAATAGACAAAATATGGTTTGACATAAATAAATTGTCATTAAATATTGAAAAAACTAAATTTATTATTTTTACAAAACCACACATAAGTTACACAAAAAATAAACTATCTAAAGTAATAGCAATCATTTAAAAATTCAGATTTGTCCTAAATAAAAACAGTTTTGTTTATGTTATATAATACATTGGTGCTTCCATATTCCAATTTATATTTACAAAAAAAGCAATGCGAGCAATAACATTTTCATCTTATAATCAACCAACCAATAATCTATTTATAAATTTAAAAACATTAAAGTTCTATGATTTAGTGGTATTACACACTTTAAAATTTATGTTTAAGATAAAAAATAATTTGAAGTCAAAATCTTTACAAAATATGTTTAACATTAGGGGAAGTCCATACGAACTTAGAGGAAATTATGTGTTTATTAAAAATAAATTTAGAACAAACAAATGTTTAAAAAAAATTGTGTTTCTAATAAAGGTGTGGATCTTTGGAATAATTGTGATGATTAACTTAAATTATGTTCCAATCTTTTCTGTTTAAAGAAAAAAAAATTAAGTTATTATTTCTTAAAAAATATGCAAGTCTTAATGTTTAATTTCAAGTTTATATGTGTAAAGAACTTAAAGTAGTAATTGTAAAACTCTTCATTTGACGTACTACTTTTTTCTCTCTCTCTCATTTTATGTATCAAGTGAATTTCTGTTATGTATTTATATCATTTTGTTTTTCATAATGATGGTAATGATACGTAATGATTTGTTTTCAAAAGGGGTCGGCGTAACAAGCATCTGCTTCAGCCGATACCTTTTCAGTCCTTTTGGTATATATAAGTTCAGAAAAAAATGTAAATTTATTTATTGTAAATGTACAAATTTGACCGAAATAAAAGATAAAAGAAAGAAAATAACTGTAGACTCTACTTGTATAGCGCTTTTCCTCCTATGTCCAGCACTCAAAGCGCTTTACATCGTAGCTCACATTCACCCCATCATACACACATTCATAGATGATGGTGGATGCTGACATGCAAGGCGCAAACCATCATCAGAAGCAATTGGGGGTTCGGTGTCTTGCTCAAAGACACCTCGGCATGAACTCCGAGCGGGGTATTGAACCGGTTACAGGACCGTCGCCATACTCACTTAGCCGTCCTTCCCCATAGTGAGAAGTATGTCTTTGTTATTGTTAGAGTTGAAACAGACTCTTGTTGGTTGACTTCTGTTTTTTTTTTTTTTTTTTTTTTTTTTTTTTTGTGGTCACCTTTCAGTTTTCAGAAAACTCCTCAAGAATACGATCGTGATGGACAACATAGGTTAAATTACAGGAAGGCGGTGAGTCATGCTGACATAGTAACTGGCTGATGTTTTTTCCCTCATTTCTAAAGCGGCTGTCGTTTGCAGGTGGCCGCGAAAAAGCTTCGATGTCCCACCATTCTGACCCGTCAGGGAGAAAGAATAAGATACAATGGAATGTTTAATGGATTAAGAAACAGAGCTCCACCGATGGAGAAATTTGTATCAATATTCACTTTTTAAATTTTATTTGCTGAATGTGCTGAAATTTTTTAGGTAGCATTTGCTAGTTAGCCTTAACTGTGTGTTTGTGTTTATTATACATTCTCCTTTGTTTTGGTTTTTCACTTTTTAAATCTTCAATGTAAATTCTATTTAGACAAAAAAAAAGTGATTTTGGGCTGTAAAAATAAAAATGAATTGAAAATGTTGAGTCTTTTAAAAGAATAATGTTTATGGATCAGGAGAGGAAAGAGATCCAGACGCAGGTCAGTGAGCACAAAAAAACAAACAAAAAAAAAAAAAACATTAAACCAGTGTTTTTCAAACCTTTTTCATGCCAGGTTTTGTTTTTCCTCAAAGAAAAAAAAAACTTTCTCAAAAACATGTAAAAAAATACAATCCACTAGGTGGTGTAGTTTTAAGGAGAGATGGACAGCAGCTCGCAACAAAATAGCAGAGAAGAAGAGTGGGTTGCTATGGTTACAGTAAACAACCTATTGCAAGACATCCCTGCCTGTCTCTAAATAAAAAAGCAAGATTCCATAATAATAAACATAAATAAATACACTTTAATCCATTTTTTTACACAAACAACATGTGATCAACCAAATAATCTTTTCGAGCTACCGGTAGATCACGATCACCATATGAGGTGAATTAGGATCATTTCCCGCGGCACACCTGACGATCTTTCACGGTACACTAGTGTGCCGCGGAACACTGGTTTGAAAACGTTGTATTAAACAACAGAGGGTGTCCACATGGAAGTCAGTCAGTCACCTTCTTGACTGTGTATCGCTTATTTGGTCAGAGGGTGTCTATTTCAGCAGCTCCCAGCTGATTCGAGGCAAGAGGTAGGGTACGCCCAGAACAGGACACCAGTCTGTCGAAGGTGCTCACACATACAACCATACACAAACACACTCATAATCATGCAGTGGCCAATCAACCTAGCATGCATGTTTTTGGTGGGTGGGAGGAAACCGGGGAAAACCCACGCATACACGGGGAGAACATCCACACTCCACACAGAAAGGCCAGTGTTCGAAGCCTCGTTTGCACCCGTGACTTGAGCCCACAACCTTTGCTTTGAGGCCACTGTACTGACTACTGCGTCACTGTGCCACCCTCCACACGGAAGTGGGGGAAACAAATTTTTAAAATCACATGCAAGAAGAACAGCCAGTAGTTCGTTGGACCAGGGATAATGTTACCACGAGGATTTTTGAAGTAACAAAGAATTGAGGTGAGCCCTGGTCTTAAATAATGAAGGGGTAAGTTGGTGCAGGGGAACCTCATCAGCCCAGTCCACAATCAGCTGTCACAACAGTCCAGCAGAAAGGGTAATCAGAAAAAATTAAAAAAACAAACAATACACAAAATGGACACCAGAGGGTATCACACTACAAATAAAGTTGTTTTTTTTTTTTTTTTTTTTTTAACTGACGTGCTGGGACTAACACCTAGAATACCTTTAAAAAAGAAAATGACATAACATTTATTTATTTATTCATTTATATTGATTCATTTTGATGAAAAAAGACCTGTTAAGGTAATGCAGCTTTATTTGTGACACAATTCAAAGACAAGGCAATTCAACGTGCTTTACAACAGTGGAGCCCAACCACCGGGCCGCGGACCGGCACCGATCAGTGGGTCATGTGATACCGTACCGCACAGAAAAATGAAAAAACTTCCATTACCAGCTCGGGCTCATTCCTTGCCAGAGAAGTGACATTCCACGTCTCTAGAGCTAGCTTATGCAGCCGAGGATCTGACTGCCAGGGTCCCCGTCGTTGGCTGCCACCCATCTCCTCCTGCACCCGACGCCTTTGGCCAATCCTGCAGGTGGTGAGTCCACTGGAAGGGCGACCCAGGTCCCCTGTTCGGGCTGAGCCACGCTTTGTCTGGCCCCTTACCAAGGACCTGTTTGCCTTGGGTGACCCTCCCTGGTACATTAAGCCCCGGACAACATAGCTCCTAGGATCATTGGGGCACGCAAACCCCTAAACCGCGATATGGTGGCGTTTTTTTGTTTTTGCCCCTCTTCCTCACTGTGCACAACGTACTGACCTACGTGCAGCTTACGTCGGTGGGTGAGAGAGAGACCGAACTCGAGTGGGACAGCAAAGAGCGGGGAAAAGACAGCGCAGGGGGTGGCGTGAGGGGCACGGCTCCCAATAAGGAGCCAGTCGTTCACTTCAAAGAGTGAGGGCGTAAGCCAGGGGGATAGGGTGCAGGATGCGGGGCGGGGCTCCCAAATCAGTCAACACACGGCTCCCAATCAGGAGCCGGCTCCCGTCGTTCACTTTAAAGAGCCGGCTCTAAAACCCGTTTCGCTCGCGACCGACACATCACTAGCTCTGATGTCACTTGTGCGCCGGAAACGATACTCTCACGAGTCATTCAGGTGAGTCTAACTTGTTGGAAAATAAAATACAGAACAAACATTGATATTTGATGAAAATAAACACCTCTCAGCACCACGTGTCGACCCCTGGCAACTACTATTTAATGCGTTTATTTAGAATGATTGACATTGTTTTCTGTGTTTCTTGCTGGACGTGACAGGGAATACTGAGGAGAGATGGAAGGGGGAAAGAGGTCAGAAAGAAAATGTAGAAGAAAAGAGGGGGAGAAAGTAAACAGATAATCTGTATTCAGAATATTTAACATCAACAACCAACCTACTGGATTATCTAGAAAAAAATACCCAAATCCAATAAAGGAGGGACACTGCACATATTATGAATAAAAACAGAATGCAATGAAGTGGAAGTTTCAAATATCAATGATTTATTCAGAATATAACTTTGATGACTTATCAAATATTTGAACTGATCAATGTATAACTTTAAAAAAAAATAAGTTTATTTCAAATTTCAAAGCATCAACACACCTCAAAAAAGTTGGGACAAGGCTGTTTTTTTCACTGTGTGCAATTCCCTCCTCTTCTTCTTGTTCACAGTCTGCAAACGTCTGGGGACTGAAGAGACAAGTTGCTCAAGTTTAGGAATAGCAATGCTGTCCCATTCTTGTCTAATACAGGCTTCCAGTTGTTCAACTGTCTTAGGTCTTCTTTCTCTTTATGATGTGCCAAATGTTTTCTTTGGGTGAAAGATCTGGACTGCAAGCTGGTCATTCCAGTACCCGGATCCTTCGGGAAGCAGCCATGATGTTGCAATTGATGCAGTATGTGGTGTGGTGTTGTCTTAATGGAAAACGCAAGGTCTTCCCTGAAAGAGACGATGTCTGGATGGTAGCATGTGTCGCTCTAGAACTTGGATATACCTTTCAGCATTGATGTTGCCTTTCCAGATGTGTAAGCTGCCCATGCCACATGCACTCATGCAGCCCCACACCATTGGAGATGCAGGCTTCTGAACTGAGCACTGATAACAACTTGGGTTGTCCTTGTCCTCTTTCGTTTGGATGACATGGCGTCCCAGTTTTCCAAATAGAACTTCCAATTTTGATTCGTCTGACTACAGAACAGTTTTCCACTTTGCCACAGTCCATTTTAAATGAGCCCTGACCCAAAGAATACGCCTGCGCTTCTGGATCATGTTCAGATATGGCTTCTTTTTTGAGCTAAAGATTTTTAATCGGCAACGGCAAATGGCCCGGTGGATTGTGTTCATCGACAACTTTCCCTGGAAGTAGTCCTGAGCCCATGTTGTGATTTCCATTTTAGTGGCATTCCTGTGTGTGATGCAGTGTTGTCTAAGGGGCCGAATATCACAAGCATTCAAGATGGTTTTTCAGCCTTGACCCTTACGCAAAGAAATTGTTCTAGATTCTCTGAATCTTTGGATGATATTATGCACTGTAGATGATGATAACTTCTAATTCTTTCTATTTTTTTTTCTGAGAAACTTCCTTCTGATATTGCTCCACTATTTTTTGTCGCAGCATTGGGGAAATTGTTGATCCTCTGCCCATCTTGACTTCTGAGAAACACTGCCAATCTGAGAGGTTCTTATGACAACCAAGCATGTTGCCAATGGACCTAATTATTTGCAAACTGGTCCTCCAGCTGTTCCTTATGTGTTCATTTCACTTTTTGGGCCTCTTATTTCTACCTGTCCCAACTTTTTTGCAATGTGTAGCTCTCAAGAAATAAAAAATGAGCCAATATTTTGCCTAAAATTTCAAGATGTTTAATTTTCAACATTTAGTATATTATATACATATATTATATCTTACTGTAAATAAAATATAAGTTTGTGATATTTGTAAATTATGGCATTCCTTGTTTATTCGCAATTTGTACAGTGTCCAAACTTTTTTGGAATTGGGTTTGTACAAACAAGAGTGAAACCATAAAAAAAACAACCTGAAACACTAAACAAACTTGTATAAGAAATGATGTAGAACACCAAGCAATGTTACTAAAGCTAGAATTATACTGAAAGGGAGCAAGGAACATAGCGGACAGTAAACAGTGTGGTATAGAATGCCAGTGAAAGTAATGCATGTTGCTGATGTGAACCATGTGCTTATTTATTAGGGCCAACAGGTCTTCACCAAACACGCAAGATGGGAACAATGGAAGGACAGAACTCGGGCCCATACTCATCTCGATGAGGCCGAGCAGACGATATCGCCTTCCCAGGTAGGTGCGGAAGAGACTCCGATACACAAGTTCCCCCAGCAACAACTAGCACAGGCATCCCATGAAGCTTCAGAGCAGACGAGTTGTTCTCCAGTTGCTTCAATACAGACAGTACCGCCAGGATCCCGCCACTGGTCCACCAGGGACTCTTACGACGGCCTTGCTGCAGAACTCGGTCTCATACTCATCTCGATGCGGGAACGCTGAGGCCCACCCGAGGGGGTCGCCTTCCAAGCTAGGTGCGAAAGAGACTCCGCTACACAAATTCCTCCAGCAAGAAGAATCACAGCCATCCGCTGAAGCTTCAGAGCAGACGTGTTGTTCTCCAGTTGCCTCAGTAAAGACAACTCTGGTCCACCAGGGACTCTTAGGTTGGTCTTTGCTGCTTGTCGGGCAGCATTAATGTGTGGGGTTGAAGGCTCTTTCTTATTGGTTTAAAAAAGGGATCAAAGCGCACACTCCATCTAAAGAGCCTTTCTGAGGGAAATAAAAATTAAAGTGAATGCTGCAGATAAGGTGAGTCAAACTTATGTTAAAATACAATTCAATAGTTGGTCATCGTTGATATTTTATCAAAAAAATTAAAAAACTGAATATGGAACAGACAAAATTTAGTTGCAAACATGAAAAAGTGTTAAATCAATTAAAAAAAGTCCTAATGAAACACCTCACTAGCACAGCATTGGAACTTGTAGAACTATTGCTTCACGGTCATGCTTCATTGGTCCTTAACCAATAACTTTCTCAAAGATTGCTCATTGTAATAATCCTGTCTCCTGTTTCCTTCACCACAGTCACACTCAGAGTCTCCAGCTTCCACCAGAAATTCTGGTCAAACATCATTCAGATGAGTCCAACTTGTGTGAAAAAAAATACAGGACAAACACTGATATTTGATGAAAATAAACACCTCTCAGCACCACGTGCCCACAGGTCCCTCGAGACTCCGGGACCTGTATTGGACGGTGAATATTCGGACTCTCCCGGTCAGAACCGTGATGCATTCCTGGGGCATTTGGGCAAGAACGACCTGCCCCCGACCTGGTCGTGGCGCGCCTCAGTCGGAGGGGCACCCGCTTTGGGAGTGCAGCGCTGTCGTGGACCTGTGGGCAATGGCCGGCTCCCTGCAATTCCCGGACTTGCCAGCAAGGAGGGTGGGGTGAGGGGCACGGCTCTCAATAAGGAGCCAGTCGTTCACTTCAAAGAGTGAGGGCGGAAGCCAGGGGGATAGGGTGCGGGATGCGGGGCTGCCTGTGCCTCCTCAAACTTGCTGGCGAGGAGGCACAGGCAGAGCCCCCCCGCAGCTGTATCTGGACGGCAGATGGCAGCGTGCCTGGGATGCAGCTGCCAAGAAGAATCATCTGTGCCTCTTCGTACGTGGGAGCCGGAGCTAGACAGAAAAGGTCACGGCAGCAGGGGCCTGGCTCTCCGGGAGAGGAGACTGTTATTAGGGCCAACAGGTCCTCACCAAACCCGGAAGACTGGAATGAAGGGAACGACTGATGGACAAAACAGAACTCGGGCCCATACTCATTTCAATGCGAGGACGCTGCCTTCCCAGCTAGGTGTGGAAGAAACACTGCTACACAAGTTCCCCCAGCAAAAAGAGGCACAGGCTTCCCATTATCCTTCAAAGCAGACGTGTTGTTCTCTAATAGAGACAGTACAGTCAATAGAGACAGTACCACCAGGATCCCGCCACTGGTCCACCAGGATCTCCTAGGTCGGCCTTTGCTGCTTGTCGGGCAGCATTGACGTGTGGGGTTTAAGGCTTCACCACAGTCACACTCAGAGTCTCCAGCTTCCACCAGAAATTCTGGTCAAACATCATCCAGGTGAGTCCAACTTGTGTGAAAAGAAAATACAGGACAAACATTGATATTTGATGAAAATATACACCTCTCAGCACCACGTGCCGACCCCTGGCAAGCACGATTTAATGAGTTTATTTAGAATGTTTGACAATGTTTTCTGTGTTTCTTGCTGGACCTGACAGGGAATACTGAGGAGAGAGGGAAGGGGGAAAGAAGTCGGAAAGAAAAGAGATAGAGTGTAAAAGAAAACGGGGAGAAAGTAAACAGATAATCTGTATTCACAATATTTAACATCAACAACCAACCTGCTGGATTATCTAGAAAAAAATACAAACAAGAGTGAAACCATCAAAAAAAAACTGAAACACAAAACAAACTTGTATAAGAAATGATGTAGAACACCAAGCAATGTTACTAAAGCCAGAATTATACTGAAAGGGAGCACCTGGGCACCTGGTAGAAGCATGTACCAAAATATTCTGTGGTAAATGTTGAGAAATTGGGCACACATTTGAGGAGTGTCCCAGTGGCAAGAGGTGCAACCTCTGTGGAGAGTCCAACCACCTCTTCAGAGACTGCCCCAAATCGTTTGCCAACAAGTAGAAAGCCGGAAAGGGAAACGAAAGGAAAAAGGAAATCGACCAGGTGGAGGTGGTAACTTCCAGCGCACCTCAAAACAAAAAGGAAAAACAGAAATCTATTGAGAAGGGTGAAAGTGTGGTGGCTGCAAAGCTCTCGACCACATCTGGCAACTGTGTGGGTGGGGACAAGCAGTCACCGGGTGGAGCTATTTCTGTGTCCAAGGAGGAGGACGAAGCAGAAGATAGCGATGAAACCCAGATCCCGGACACCCTACAGACTAAGAGGCCAGCGTTAGAGCTGTCTTCGGACTCTCCCATTACTGTGAAAAATAGGGTGAAAGCTGCGACCCCCTCAGACAGCTCGTCTGAGAAGGAGTCGAGAATTTTTTCCGTCTTCCTTGCCGAACGAGGTCCCGTTCCTAGAACTTCCGAAACAGTCGACCCAAAGGACATAAGGGAGGTCTTAAAGAGGCCAGTCCCCAAAGTCCAGAAGGGAAAAGGAACAAAAAAAAGAACCCTTCCCCTCATACAATGAGTCGGAGGAAGAGCTTCTTTTACATGACTCATGTTCCCTGGTCTGGAAATCAAGCCTGCATCATACTCATGAGTCTCACCTTCTCACTCATCCATGTTAGAAGTGTGAAGTCCAGATGTAGATCCCATCGTCTCAGAAGCCTTTTAAATGGTTTTAAATTGTTTAAAGGAATGCTTTTTTTTAAATCTGGTTTTTATGATTTCTTTTGTGCAGGAGTGGGAACTGGAGAGTCCTCTGCAGAGGCCCAAAGGCGGTCTGCCCCCCGTGTTTGGGCTCCCAGTGGACCTCTCCGTCCCTCGAAACAGACTCCGGGACCTGTATTGGACGGTGACTCATGGGATTCTCCCGGTCAGGACCGTGATGCATTCCCGGGGCATTTGGGCGAGAACGACCTGCCCCCGACCTGGTCGTGGCGCGCCTCAGTCGGAGGGGCACCCGCTTTGGGAGTGCAGCGCTGTCGTGGACCTGTGGGCAATGGCCGGCTCCCTGCAATTCCCGAACTTGCCAGCAAGGGGGGTTCTACAAAGGATCCACCCGAGCTGCCGAAAAGACACCACGCGGACCCCGGAAACTTGCTGGCGAGGAGGCACAGGAAGAGCCCCTCCCGCAGCTGTATCTGGACGGCAGATGGCAGCGTGCCTGGGATGCAGCTACCAAAAAGAATCGTCTGTGCCTCTTCGGACGTGGGAGCCGGAGCTACACAGAAAAGGTCACGGCAGCAGCAGCCTGGCTCTCCGGGAGAGGAGACTGTTATTACGGCCAACAGGTCCTCACCAAACCCGGAAGACTGGAATGAAGGGAACGACTGATGGACAAAACAGAACTCGGGCTCATACTCATTTCGATGCGAGGACGCTGCCTTCCCAGCTGGGTGCGGAAGAGACTCCGCTGCACAAGTTCCCCCAGCAAAACGAGGCACAGGCTTCCCATGATCCTTCACAGCAGACATGTTGTTCTCCAATAGAGACAGGACCATCAGGATCCCGCCACTGGTCCACCAGGGACTCTTAGGTCGGCCTTTGCTGCTCTTCGGGCAGCATTGACGTGTGGGATTTAAGGCTTCACCACAGTCACACTCAGAGTCTCCAGCTTCCACCAGAAATTCTGGTCAAACATCATCCAGGTGAGTCAAATTGTGTGACAATAAAATATAGGACAAACATTGATATTTGATGAAAACAAACACCTCTCAGCACCACGTGCCGACCCCTGGCAAGCACGATTTAATGAATTTATCTAGAATGTTTGACAATGTTTTCTGTTTTTCTTGCTGGACCTGCAGGGAATACTGACGAGAGGGGGAAGGGAGAAAGAAGTCAGAAAAAAGAGATAAATTGTCGAAGAAAAGAGGGGAGGAAGGTAAAGAGATAATCTGTATTCACAATATTTAACATCAACAACCAACCTGCTGGATTATTGAGAAAAAAATACAAACAAGAGTGAAACCATTAAAAAAAACCCTGACAAACAAAACAAACTTGTATAAGAAATGATGTAGAACACCAAGCAATGTTACTAAAGCTAGATTAATACTGAAAGGGAGCAAAGAACATAGCAGTCAGTAAACAGTGTGGTACAAGTGTGCCAGTGAAAGTAATGCATGTTGCTGAACCATGTGCTTATTTATTAGGGCCTACAAGTCTACACCAAACCCGAAAGACGGGAACAATGGAAGGACAGAAACAGAACTCGGGCCCATACTCATCTCGATGCAGGGATGAGGCCGAGCAGAGGAGGTCACCTTTCCAGCCAGGTGCAGAAGAGTCTCTGCTACACAAGTTCCCCCAGCAACAAGTGGCACAGAAATCCCATGAAGCTTGAGAGCAGACGTGCTGTTCTCCAGTTGCTTCAATAGAGACAGTACCACCAGGATCCCGCCACTGGTCTACCAGAGACTCTTACGTTGGCCTTTGCTGTGGAACTCGGGCCCATACTCATTTCGATGCGGGGACAATGCGGCAACTGTTATAGGACCAACAGGTCCTCACCAAACCCGGAAGACTGGAATGAAGGGACCGATTGATGGACAAAACAGAACTCAGGTCCATACTCATCTCGATGCGGGGACGCTGAGGCCGAGCAGAGGAGGTCGCCAACATTAAGGTGTGGAAGAGACATCCATACACAAGTTCCTCCAGCAACAAGAGGCACAGCCATCCCTTGAAGCCTCAGAGCAGACGTGTTGTTCTCCAGTTGCCTGAGTAAAGACACTACCACGTGGATCCTGCCTCTGGTCCACCAGGGATTCCTAGGTCGGCCTTTGCTGCTTGTTGGGCAGCATTGACATGTCGGGTTTAAGACTCTTTCTTATTGGTTTAAAAAAGGGATCAAAGTGCACGCTCCATCTAAAGAGCCTTTCTGAGGGAAATAAAAATTAAAGTGAATGCTGCAGATAAGGTAAGTCTAACTTGTTTGAAAATACAATTCAATAGTTGGTCATTGTTGGTATTTTATCAAAAAAGATTTAAAAACTGAATATGGAACAAATAAAACTTAGTTGCAAACATGAAAAAGTGTTGAATCAACTATAAAAAGTCCTGATGAAACACCTCACTAGCACAGCATCCTGGGACTTGTAGTTCTATTGCTTCACGGTCATTTCCTCACCAGTACTTTTCTCACGGATTGCTCATTGTAATAATCCTGTCTCCTGTTTCCTTCACCACAGTCACACTCAGAGTCTCCAGCTTCCACCAGAAATTCTGGTCAAACATCATTCAGGTGAATGCAACCTGACAGTAAAAACTGAGGAGAGAGGGAAGGTGGAAAGAAGTCAGAAAGAAAAGAGATATAATGTAGAAGAAAAGAGGGCCCCTTCAGACAGCTCGTCTGAGGAGGAGTCGAGAATTTTCCCCTCTGGCTCACCGAACGAGGCCCCGTTCCTAGAACTTCCGAAACAGTTGACCCTGAAGGACAAAAGGGAGGGCTTAAAGAGGCCAGTCCCCAAATTCCAGAAGGGAGAAGGAGCAAAACCTTCCCCCTCATACAATGCGTTGGAGGAAGAGCTTCTTTTACATGACTCGTGTTCCCCGGTCTGGAAATCAAGCCTGCATCATACTCATGATTCTCACATTCTCACTCATCCAACAGTGTGGTACAGTGTGTGAGTGAAAGTCATGCATGTTCTGGGCTCATGCCAGCCACTCACCACGTTCGCAAATGCAAATTTTATTTCAGTGTGGCTAAATAAAATTTTGCCATAATAGCCACTCTGCCAGTCTGTGACGAATCTGTTTTTAGATTAATCAACAATCAACAGATGGTAATATCACCTGTGATTAACATTTTAATCCATATTGCCTATCGCTAGTCGCGAGCGTCAGCTGGTGTTGTGAAGCAACAACTTTTACACTGGTCCAGTTTATCATAATCTAAACGGAGTACCCGATTGACACATCACGCACAAGTAACGCGAGATTCACAGCCTAAGTTGTCAGTAAAATGCCGAGATCACGACCAAAACAGTCGGCAATTGCATCTTATTCCGGCGCATAAACTCAAATCCAAACAAAAAAAAATGAATCAGATCAGAAAAAGGTTAAAAGAAGTATGATTGTCATGAAGTGGTTTAAGGACTTTTTTTTAACTAAATCTTGATGGAGATCTCCTCAAAGTGCACACTCTATATCCGGGGTGCCCAACCACTGGATCGCGGTCCTGTGGTAACCCGCGGACTGATTTCAAATCGACCGCAAGGTGTGTAGGAAATAAAATGAAGTCACTACATTTAGCGAGTATTCAGGCCCTCTAGTCGCAGGAGTCGGTAAAATATACGAGTTTTTTATTAAAGCTTCAATCTAGCAGCTTTTTCAAATGTTATTGGAGATTTTCGGAGTCTGTGACGAGGAAGCAAGTTGTTAACTCTAATTAATAAGCAGCGCCTGGTGCTGCTGCAGCCCATCCCCCTCCCAAATCGCTGCATGTGTGCAGAAAATATGTGTGTGTGCGTGCGTGTGAGATAGAGAAAAAGAAAGCGAGAAAGAGAGAGGAATATGTCAGTGTGTTGTTTGAGAGAGGAACTTGTGTCTGTGTGTTTGAGACAAAGTGAGGAACTTGTCTGTCTGTATGTGGTTGAGAGAGAGGGATTTGTCTGTGTGTGTGTGTGTGTGTGTGTGTTTGATAGTTTTACTGCAGACTGGAAACAATCTGTCACAGATTGTCACAAATTTTATTAATATTCATCAAATTACACATTCTGTTACGTTCCGTCGTCTTCCGTTTATCCGGAGCCAAGTCGCGGGGGCAACAGCCTCAGACGGGAAGCCCAGGCTTCTCTCACTCCAGCTGCATCCTCCAGCTCACCCAGATGGATTCCGAGTCGTTCCCCAGCCAGGTGTGAGACACAGTCTCTCAAGGTCTGGGGTCTGCCTCTTGGTTTTCTCCCGCTGGGACATGCCCGAAACACCTCACCATAGAGGAGCTCGGGGGGCATAACCACCCCATCTTGCTCCTCTTGACCTGGAGGAGGAGCGGCTCGACACCAAGCACCTTCGAATGGCAGAGCTCCTCTGAGTGAGAGCCCAGCCACCACAAATGACACATTCTGCAATTAATTGTACCAGTTTTGTTAAGAACAAAGCTAAAAGTGTATGTACATTTACTGTTAACCACAAACTAACAGGTTAGGAATCAGAGCATATCATAACTGAAAAAGAATTTGTGGCTAAAGCAAATTCATTGTGGCTAATAAAAATTAAACTGGATTAGCCACAGTGGCTGATGATTTTTTCGATGCTAGAGTGAGCCCAGTTTTATACTGGCGAGCACTGTTGGTGCTCGTTTTGTCCCCACCCCCCTTTAGAAAATCCTGTATTCGCTCCTGGGAACAGGTGCAGAAGGATGGCATGCATTGGTAACCACTAAATTAGACTAGATTTTTAAACAAGCGTTGAGTACATCAAGAGTGTTAAATTTCAAATCTAGCGGCACTACGTCTGTAATCTAAGGGCGTGATGTAACATTTTGCTTGTTTTAACATATAATATGCTTGTTTACATGCATATATTGGCCCCGATGGCTTTCCATATCTGCGCAAACTGTTTATTTAAAGTGTGCGCATCACAGAGACACACATTTTAATGGCAGCAGTGTTGTATTTTTGGCGCCATCTAGTGTCGAATATAAAAAAATAAAGAAAATCAAGAAAAATCAAACTAATATGGTTTATTTTTTATTTATTTTTTTTTGTTCGGCGGGCCGGATTAAAACGTTTGACAGGCCGCATGTAGCCTTAGGACGTGCTTTGCCCATGCCTTAAGAGAAAATTTATGTTGTGTTTAAAACAGAAAAAAACTTCAGATTCAAATAAAATATCACATTTTCTGCAAAACATTCAAGAGAAAAAAAAAAATAACATTTTTTTTCTTTATTTAAAAGAATAATAATAAAAAGATACAAAATAGTTTCTGATGTGTTTATTTGATCCTTTTCAGTACAGTTTGGTGAAATTAGGTATGTTTAAGATGACCCAGGCAGACGCAGTTCTTCGGTGCAGATCGGTGCGCAATGCATGACGGTTAGTTTTTGCGTTCAAGATGGCACAGACTTGCTCTGACGTCACCTGTGCGCTAGTGATGGGAAGTCCAGCTCTTTCTAGTGAGCCGGCTCTTTCGGATCACTAGAGCCGGCTCTTTCGGCTCGCGAACGGCTCTTCAGATAGTTTTTTGTTTGAATTGATTCATTTAAAGTTATGCGCAAATTAATTCCTGCATTTGTTTTTAAATATTTTTATTAGATAAACTTGCCATTTGTTACTATAAAAAAATATAAAAATTAATATAAAATTTATAATAAAATATATATATTAAAAAAATCTAGTATTTACAATCCTACTTTGAACAATTTGAATTTTTCAGCTTTTTAAACATTTGTTTAACAATAAAAAGACACATGACATTTAAATCAAAATACAACGTAAATATAAATTAATAATAGCACCCAGATCGGTTTTTATTTTACATACTCTATCTGATCCCTTACTGGGAAAATTTGTGTGCTGCACTTTTACAAGTACACCGCAGCAGGCTGCCATGGCGGCGCTAATGGTGGGAGAAACAGGGGGTTAGGTGTCTTCTCCAAGGACCCTAGACGTGAACTCAGTGGGAATCAAACCTTCGAACTTCCGACCCGCGGGTGCACGCTCTACCACTGAGCCACAGTCTTACAATTAGAAACACTAAGTGCTGCAGTTTTGAAGAGTTGATCCGGTTTCTTCTGACTATAATTATTTGCGCAATTTGAGAAAATTGTGTTTATGACCTCTATGAAGCCCCGCCCCCTTGAAAACATATAAATAAGCAAAATGTTTTGAATCGTTTGTGCTGTTTTAGTTTTTCAGATCTTTAATATATTACAGCACAAAAGACTGACATATTTTTTGTTTATTTGTATATTTTAAGAGGGGGTCAGCTTCACGGAGATGTGTTTTTGCCCATTCTACTCATTGTGCACAAGGTATAAAACACATATTGACTAATCATTGCTGCTTAAGTGGTTGGGTGAGAGAGAGACAAAACGCGAATGGGACAGCAAGACATTAGCAAAGAGCGTGGAAAAGACAGCGCGGGGGGCGGGGTGGGGGACACAGCTCCCAATCAGGAGCCGGTCGTTCACTTCAAAGAGTGTGGGGGGGAAGCAGTGGGATGAGGTGCGGTATGCGGGGCGGGGCTCCCGAATCAGTCAACACACGGCTCCTAATCAGGAGCCGGCTCCCGTCGTTCACTTTAAAGAGCCGGCTCTAAAAGCCGTTTTGTTCGCGACCAACACATCACTAGCTGTGATGTCACTTGTGCGCCGGTAACGACACTCTCACGAGTCATTCAGGTAAGTCCAACTTGTTTGAAAATAAAATACAGAACAAACATTAGTTGATGAAAATAAACACCTCTCAGCACCACGTGCCGACCCCTGGCAACCACTATTTAATGCGTTTATTTAGAATGTTTGACATTGTTTTCTGTTTCTTAATGGACGTGACAGGGAATACTGAGGAGAGAGGGAAGGGGGAAAAAAGTCAGAAAGAGAAGAGATGGAATGTACAAAGTAGAAGAAAAGAGGGGGAGAAAGTAAAGAGATAATCTGTATTCAGAATATTTAACATCAACAACCAACCTGCTGGATTATCTGAGAAAAAAATACAAACCCAATTCCAATAAAGTTGGGACAGTGTACAAACTGTGAATAAAAACATAATGCAATGAAGTGGAACTTTCAAATATCAATGGTTTATTCATAATATAACTTTGATGACTTATCAAATATTTAAACAGATCAATGTATAACTTTAAAGAAAAAATAAGTTTATTTCAAATTTCAAGGCATCAACACACCTCAAAAAAGTTGGACAAGGCTGTTTTTTTCACTGTGTGCAATTCCCTCTTCTTCTTGATCACAGTCTGCAAACGTCTGGGGACTGAGGTTGTTATGACAACCAAGCATGTTGCCAATGGACCTAGTTATTTGCAAACTGGTCCTCCAGCTGTTCTTTATGTGTTCATTTCACTTTTGGGCCTCTTATTGCTATCTGTCCCAACTTTTTTGCAATATGTAGCTCTCAAGAAATAAAAAATGAGCCAATATATCGCCTGAAATTTCAAGATGTTTAATTTTCAACATTTAGTATAGTATATACATATATTATATCTTACTGTAAATTAAATATAAGTTTGTGATATTTGTAAATTATGGCATTCCTTGTTTATTCACAATTTGTACAGTGTCCCAACTTTTTTGGAATTGGGTTTGTACAAACAAGAGTGAAACCATAAAAAAAACAACCTGAAACACTAAACAAACTTGTATAAGAAATGATGTAGAACACCAAGCAATGTTAATAAAGCTGGAATTATACTGAAAGGGAGCAAGGAACATAGCGGACAGTAAACAGTGTGGTATAGAAAGGCAGTGAAAGTAATGCATGTTGCTGATTTGAACCATGTGCTTATTTATTAGGGCCAACAGGTCTTCACCAAACACGCAAGATAGGAACAATGGAAGGACAGAAACAGAACTCGGGCCCATACTCATCTCGATTCGAGGACGCCAAGGCCGAGCAGAAGATATCTCCTTTCCAGGTAGGTGTGGAAGAGACTCCGATACACAAGTTCCCCCTGCAACAACTGGCACAGGCATCCCATGAAGCTTCAGAGCAGACGTCTGGAGGTTCATGGATACAGTGAAGGAAGACATGAAGGTAGTTGGTGTCACCCAAGAGGATGCAGCAGATAGGGTTAGATGGAAGAAACTGACTTGCCTGGCGACCCCTGAAGGGAAATGCCAAAAGAAGAAGAAGATATACAACAAGAAATTTTTTTTTAACCTGCTGTATTTTTACCAAAAAAAATGAATAATAATTTCTAAACATTAACATGACTTAACATTTTCTTCAAGTCTTAAATTCACTTTTTACATTTCTTAAGTGCTTCTATGTGAAAGTATCATATTAAATTTTACTGTGTAAAACTGATGGACACAGAATTTATATTTTTAAGACATTTTAGATTAGAAATGAGTACATCCCATGTTAGAGGTTTTGGAGAGAGTACATAGGAAGAAGGATGCTGGGTTTGGATCCACCAGGAAAAAAGCCTGGAGAAAGACCAAAGAGGAGGTTCATGGATAGTATTATTCATACTGTGTAAAACTGATGGACACTGAATTTATATTTTTAAAAGACATTTTAAAGGAAATATTAATCAAATTTTTAAAATTCCATGCAGTGTTCCTTTTAGTCCTCTAGATGGAGACAGTGACCGCGGAATAAATTTAGGCCCCACTTAAAAAATGATATTTATTTTTTATCACCCGGTTAGTTTCTTAAAGGTCTAATCCCTTTCGGGTTATGGGGGGGCCGAAGCCCAACCCAGCTCTTTCGAGGCCAGGGGGAGGGTACACCCCGAACAGGTTGCCAGTCTGTCACGGAGATTTTCTAAATATTAAGAGTTTTATATACAACTCTACGAGTGACCAGAATGGACAGGATTAGAAATGAGTACATCACATGTTAGAGGTTTTGGAGAAAAAGTCAGAGAGGCCAGATTGAGATTGTTGTGACATGTGCAAAGGAGAGAGTACATAGGAAGAAGGATGCTGGGTTTGGAACCACCAGGAAAGAGGCCTGGAGAAAGACCAAAGAGGAGGTTCGTGGATACAGTGAAGGAAGACATGTAGATAATTGGTGTGACCAAAGAGGATGCAGCAGATAGGGTTAGATGGAAGAAACTGACTTGCCTGGCGACCCCTGAAGGGAAATGCCGAAAGAAGAAGATATACAACAAAAAAATTTTTTTTTAACCTGCTGTAATTTTACAAAAAAAAAAAGAATAATAATTTCTAAACATTAACATACCTGAACATTTTCTTCAAGTCTTAAATTCACTTTTTACATTTCTCAAGTGCTTTTATGTGAAAATATCATATTAAATTTTACTGTGTAAAACTGATGGACACAGAATTTATATTTTTAAAAGACATTTTCAAAGAAATATTAATCAAAATTTTAAAATTCTATGCAGTGTTCCTTTTTGTCGTCTAGTTGGAGACAGAGACCACGGAATAAATTTAGGCCCCACTTTAAAAATGATATATTTTTTTTATCACCCCGGTAAGTTTTTTAAACGTCTAATCCCTTTCGGGTTATGGGGGGGGCCGAAGCCCATCCCAGCTCTTTCGAGGCCAGGGGGAGGGTACACCCCGAACAGGTTGCCAGTCTGTCACGGAGATTTTCTAAATATTAAGAGTTTTATATATACGTAACTCTACAAGTGACCAGGATGGACAGGATTAGAAATGAGTACATCCCATGTTAGAGGTTTTGGAGAGAGTACATAGGAAGAATGATGCTGGGTTTGGATCCACCAGGAAAAAAGCCTGGAGAAAGACCAAAGAGGAGGTTCATGGATACAGTGAAGGAAGACATGAAGGTAGTTGGTGTCACCCAAGAGGATGCAGCAGATAGGGTTAGATGGAAGAAACTGACTTGCCTGGAGACCCCTGAAGGGAAATGCCAAAAGAAGAAGAAGATATATAACAAGAATTTTTTTTTTTTAACCTGCTGTATTTTTACAAAAAAAGAATAATAATTTCTAAACATTAACATACCTGAACATTTTCTTCAAGTCTTAAATTCACTTTTTATATTTCTCAAGTGCTTCTATGTGAAAGTATAATATTAAATTTTACTGTGTAAAACTGATGGACACTGAATTTATATTTTTAAAAGACATTTTAAAGGAAATATTAATCAAATTTTTAAAATTCCATGCAGTGTTCCTTTTAGTCCTCTAGATGAAGACAGAGACCGCGGAATAAATTTAGGCCCCACTTTAAAAATGATATATATTTTTTTATCACCCGGTTAGTTTCTTAAACGTCTAATCCCTTTCGGGTTATGGGGGGCCGAAGCCAATCCCAGCTCTTTCGAGGCCAGGGGGAGGGTACACCCCGAACAGGTTGCCAGTCTGTCACGGAGATTTTCTAAATATTAAGAGTTTTATATATAACTCTACGAGTGACCAGGATGGACAGGATTAGAAATGAGTACATCCCATGTTAGATGTTTTGGAGAGAGTACATAGGAAGAATGATGCTGGGTTTGGATCCACCATGAAAAAAGCCTGGAGAAAGACCAAAGAGGAGGTTCATGCATAAATTCATTGCATTCAACACCATCCTCCCTACCCTGCTTCAGGACAAGCTCTCTCAGCTCAACGTGCCTGACTCCACTTGCAGGTGGATCACTGACTTCCTAACAGACCGGAGGCAGTGCGTGCGGCTGGGGAAGAATGTCTCCACCTCTCGGACTATCAACACAGGATCTCCACAGGGCTGTGTCCTCTCTCCCCTGCTCTTCTCCCTGTACACCAACTCCTGCACTTCCAGCCATGACTCTGTCAAACTGATCAAGTTTGCAGATGACACCACTCTCATTGGGCTCATCTCTGATGGCGATGAGTCGGCCTACAGGATGGAGGTAGACCGGCTGGTGTCCTGGTGCAGCAACAACAGCCTGGAGCTCAACGCTCAGAAGACAGTGGAGATGATCGTGGACTTTAGGAAAGTCACAGCTCCCATTACCCCCCTTGCACTGACAGACTTCTCCATCACCACTGTAGACTCTTTCCGCTTCCTCGGCACTACCATCACACAGGACCTAAAGTGGGAGCCGTCCATCAGCTCCCTGATCAAAAAGGCCCAGCAGAGGATGTACTTTCTGCGGCAGTTGAAGAAAGCCAAGCTGCCCGCCCAGATGTTGGTGCAGTTTTACAGAGCCATCATCGAGTCTGTCCTCACCTCCTCCATCACCGTGTGGTACGCTGGAGCCACAGTCAGGAACAAACACAGACTGCAGCGCATTGTGCGCTCCGCAGAGAAGGTGATCGGCTGCAGCCTTCCATCTCTCGAAGACCTGTACGTCTCCAGGACTCGGGGGCGTGCAGGTCGGATAGTAGCTGACCCTTCCCACCCTGGACATGGACTTTTTGAGCGACTCCCCTCGGGCAGGAGGCTCCGGTCCATTCGGACCAGAACGTCCCGCCACAAAAACAGCTTCTTCCCTTCTGCCGTTGGTCTTATGAACTCTTTATAACCTGGATCCCCACATCTCTTAGTCACCTCCCTCTTGTCACTTCACTATCTTTATTATTTTCTATTATTTTCTATGACATTGCACTACTTTTCTTTTTCTTCTGAGCACTCTTAGTTTTGTAAAAATTATTATTATTTTTATTTATTTTATTTTTATTATTTTTATTTTATATGTTTGCACACCAGTACCAGAACAAGTTCCTAGTCTCTGATGTTTTTCACTGACATGGCAATAAAAGCATTCTGATTCTGAAGTGAAGGAAGACATGAACGTAGTTGGTGTCACCCAAGAGGATGCAGCAGATAGGGTTAGATGGAAGAAACTGACTTGCCTGGCGACCCCTGAAGGGAAATGCCAGAAGAAGAAGATGTATAACAAGATTTTTTTTTTTTTTAACCTGCTGTATTTTTACAAAAAAAAAGAATAATAATTTCTAAACATTAACATACCTGAACATTTTCTTCAAGTCTTAAATTCACTTTTTACATTTCTCAAGTGCTTCTATGTGAAAGTATAATATTAAATTTTACTGTGTAAAACTGATGGACACTGAATTTATATTTTTAAAAGACATTTTAAAGGAAAAATTAATCAAATTTTTAAAATTCCATGCAGTGTTCCTTTTAGTCCTCTAGATGGAGACAGAGACCGCGGAATAAAATTAGGCTCCACTTTAAAAATCTTATTTTCTTTTTATCAGTCAGTTAGTTTCTTAACCGTCTATCCCTTTCGGGGTTTTGGGGGGGCCGAAGCCCATCCTAGCTCATTCGAGGCCAGGGGCAGGGTACACCCCGAACAGGTTGCCAGTCTGTCACGGAGATTTTCTAAATATTAAGAGTTTTATATATAACTCTACGAGTGACCAGAATGGACAGGATTAGAAATGAGTACATCCCATGTTAGAGGTTTTGGAGAGAGTACATAGAAAGAAGGATGCCTGTTTTGGATCCACCATGAAAAAAGCCTGGAGAAAGACCAAAGAGGAGGTTCATGGATACAGTGAAGGAAGACATGAAAGTAGTTGGTGTCACCCAAGAGGATGCAGCAGATAGGGTTAGACGTCTGCTCTCCAGGATAAGGCGACCATCCTCCTGGCCTGCAGTAGTCCAAAGGTGATGAGAGTTTTCACACCAGATGAAACCCTCAAGTTGTCGGGGTAAATTCCCAAAACACAAAGCTTAGCTGTGTAATGTATTGGTTATTTCACATAATTTGCAGATTATGCTTTTCCAAAAATCTTGTTTTTTGGGACATTCCCATACACAGTGGATCAGGGTTCCTTTTTCAGTCAGACATTTTATACAAGTATCTGGAATGCCAGGGGGCCATTTGTTCAGTTTCTCAGGGGTTATGTGTGTCCTCATTAATCATTTATGCTGCAAAAGTTTTAATCTAGTGTAAATTGTGTGTGTTTGTGATCTAAAGGACGCCTTTTCCCACTCAGCTTCACCAATATTTTCTTTGATGTCTGAACTCCATGCTGTCATTTTATCAAAACTAGATTCCTTGTCTTTAGAAACCAGCATGGCATAAATTAAAGATAATTGCCGTCTACTGTACATATGTTTTAAAACCACACAAACATTGATATTTGATGAAAATATACACCTCTCAGCACCACGTGCCGACCCCTGGCAAGCACGATTTAATGAGTTTATCTAGAATGTTTGACAATGTTTTCTGTGTTTCTTGCTGGACCTGACAGGGAATACTGAGGAGAGAGGGAAGGTGGTAAGAAGTCGGAAAGAAAAGAGATTGAATGTAGACGAAAAGAGGGGGAGAAAGTAAACAGATAATCTGTATTCACAATATTTAACATCAACAACCAACCTGCTGGATTATCTAGAAAAAAAAATACAAACAAGAGTGAAACCATCAAAAAAAACCTGAAACACAAAACAAACTTGTATAAGAAATGATGTAGAACACCAAGCAATGTTACTAATGCTAGAATTATACTAAAAGGGAGCACCTGGGCACTTGGTAGAAGCATGTACAAAAGTATTCTGTGGTAAATGTTAAGAAATTGGGCACACATTTGAGGAGTGTCCCAATGGCAAGAGGTGCAACCTCTGTGGAGAGTCCAACCACCTCTTCAGAGACTGCCCCAAATTGTTTGCCAACAAGTTGAAAGCCGGAAAAGGAAACGAAAAGAAAAAGGAAATCGACCAGGTGGAGGTGGTAACTTCCAGCGCCCCTCAAGACAAAAAGAAAAAACAGAAATCTAGTGAGAAGGGGGGTGGCTGCGCAGCCCTCGACCACATCTGGCAACTGTGTGGGTGGGGACAAGCAGTATCCGGGTGGAGCTATGTCTGTGTCCAAGGAGGAGGACGGAGCAGAAGATAACAATAAAACCCAGATCCCAGACACTCTAAAGACTAAGATCAGCGTCAGAGCTGTCTTCGGACTCTCCCATTACTGTGAAGAAGAGGGTGAAAGCTGCGACTCCCTCAGTCTGAGGAGGAGTTTAGAATTTTTTCCCTCTGGCTCACCTAACGATGCCCCGTTCCTGGAACTTCCGAAACGGTCTGCCCGCCATGTTTGGGCTCCCAGTGGACCTCTCCGTCCTTCGAAACAGACTCCGGGACCTGTATTGGACGGTGACTCATGGGATTCTCCCGGTCAGGATCGTGATGCATTCCCGGGGCATTAGGGCGAGAACGACCTGAGCCCGACCTGGTCGTGGCGCGCCTCAGTCGGAGGGGCACCTGCTTTGGGAGTGCAGCGCTGTCGTGGACCTGTGGGCAATGGCCAGCTCCCTGCAATTCCCGAACTTGCCAGCAAGGGGGGCCCTGCCAGGGATCCACCCGAGCTGCCGAAAAGACGTCACGCGGACCCCCGGAAACTTGCTGGCGAGGAGGCACAGGCAGAGCCCCCCCCTGCAGCTGTATCTGGATGGCATGTGGCAGCGTGCCTGGGATGCAGCTGCCAAGAAGAATCGTCTGTGCCTCTTCGGACGTGGGAGCTACACAGAAAAGGTCACGGCAGCAGCAGCCTGGCTCTCCGGGAGAGGAGACTGTTCTTAGGGCCAACAGGTCCTCACCAAACCCGGAAGACTGGAATGAAGGGAACGACTGATGGACAAAACAGAACTCGGGCTCATACTCATTTTGATGCGAGGACGCTGCCTTCCCAGCTACGTGCGGAAGAAACTCTGCTACACAAGTTCCCCCAGCAAAACGAGGCACAGGCTTCCCATGATCCTTCAGAGCAGACATGTTGTTCTCCAATAGAGACAGTACAGTCAATAGAGACAGTGCCACTAGGATACCGCCACTGGTCCACCAGGGACTCCTAGGTTGGCCTTTGCTGCTTGTCGGGCAGCATTGACGTTTGGGATTTAAGGCTTCACCACAGTCACACTCAGAGTCTCCAGCTTCCACCAGAAATTCTGGTCAAACATCATCCAGGTGAGTCCAACTTGTGTGAAAAGAAAATACAGGACAAACATTGATATTTGATGAAAATATACACCTCTCAGCACCACGTACCGACCCCTGGCAAGCACTATTTAAGGCAAAGCAAGGCAAGTTTCTTTGTAGCACAATTCACACAAAATGTAATTCAAAGTGCTTCACAAGAAGGAAAGAAATGCATTAAAATCACAAAACATAGAATCAAAAAGTTTAAAAAATAAATAAAATTATTTAAACAGATGAAAAGATTAATTAATCAAAAGCACAGTTAAACAGAAGTGTTTTCAGCCTAGATTTAAACATTGTCACATTACAGAACTGTCTCACGGCCTCAGGAAGTTTGTTCCAGATTTTGCAGCATAAAATTGAAATGCAGCTTCTCCATGTTTAGTCCTGACTCTAGGCACCAGCAGGAGGTCGGTCCCGGAGGTCCTCAGAGTTCTAGATGGTTCATGTTTAGTCCTGACTCTAGACACCAGCAGGAGGCCGGTCTCAGAAGTCCTCAGAGTTCTAGATGGTTCATGTTTAGTCCTGACTCTAGACACCAGCAGGAGGCCGGTCCCGGAGGTCCTCAGAGTTCTATATGGTTCATAAGGTACTAACATATCACAGATGTACTTTGGTGCTAGACCATGGAGAGACTTAAACACAAGCAGAGCAGCTTTAAAGTCTATTCTCTGAGCCACAGGAAGCCAGTGCAGAGACTTGAGCACAGGACTAATGTGATCATATTTTCTAGTTCTTGTTAGGACTCGAGCAGCAGCATTTTGAATAAACTGCAGCTGTTTTAAAGCCTTTTTGTTCAGACCAGTGAGTAGACCGTTGAAATAATCTAACCTACTGGAAACAAATGCATGGATAAGAACCTCTAAGTCTGTTTTAGATACCAAACCTCTGATTTTGTCTGTTTTTCAGGTGGTAAAATGCTGCTGATGTAATTGATTTGATGTGACTGTTGAAGTTAAAGTCTGAGTCCATTATTACTCCCAGATTTCTAACTTGATTTGTCGGTTCCAGAGAGAGAGAGATTGAAGGTAACTGATGACACTTTATCTTTGTTTCTGTGGGCCAAAGACAATGATTTCAGTTTTGTCTGAGTTTGTCTGGAGAAAGTTGTTTTGCATCCAGACTCTGATTTGTTGAATACAGTGACGGAGTGAATCCACAGGTGCATGTTCACCTGCTGTCAGTGACACATAGATCTTAGTATCATCTGCGTAATTGTGATAGGACACGTTATTACTGGCTATCAATTGCTCTGACGGCAGCATGTAGAGGTTAAACAACAGGGGTCCAAGAATTGACCCCTGGGGAACCCCACAGGTCAAAGGCATGTGATCTGACACACAATTTCCAATTCCTACAAAATACTTGTGTCCTTCTAAATAAGACTTAAACCACTCAAGTGCAGTACCTGAAGAAAACAACCCAGTTCTCTAGCCTCTGTAGAAGGACCTCGTGATCTACAATGTCAAACGCAGCACTCATGTCCAACAGGACCTGTCCACGTCAGTGTTCATACGAATGTCATTTGTTACCTTGATCAGAGCTGTCTATGAGCTGTGATGAGGTCTAAAACCTGACTGGAAGACATCAAATGAGTTTTTCACTAAAATAAATTTTGTCAGTAAACAACTTTCTCAAGAATTTTTCCTGTAAACAGTAAGTTTGAAATAGGCCGATAGTTTTTAAGTGCTGTAGCATCAAGACTACTCTTCTTTAAGAGTGGCTTGCTGACCGCATTTAATGAGTTTATTTAGAATGTTTGACAAAGTTTTCTATGTTTCTTGCTGGACCTGACAGGGAATACTGAGGAGAGAGGGAATGTGGAAAGAAGTCAGAAAGAAAAGACATAGAATGTAGAAGAAAAGAGGTGGAGAAAGTAAAGAGGTAGTCTGTATTCGCAATATTTAACATCAACAACCAACCTGCTGGATTATCTAGAAAAAAAAATACAAACAAGAGTGAAACCATCAAAAAAACCTGACAAACAAAACAAACTTGTAAAAGAAATGATGTAGAACACCAAGTAATGTTACTAAACTAGAATAACTGTATATTGAAGGGAGCAAAGAACATACAGTAGCAGACAGTAAACAGTGTGGTAGAGTGTAGGACTGAAAGAAATGCATGTTGCTGATGTGAACCATGTGCCTATTTATTAGGGCTAACAGGTCTTCACCAAACCCGAAAGATGAGAACGATGAAAGGAAAGAAACAGAACTCGGGACCATACTCATGTCGCTGCGGGGACGCTGAGGCCGAGCTGAGGAGGTCGCCTTCCCAACTAGGTGCGGAAGAGACTTCCCCTGGCAACATGTGGCAGAGACATCCGCCGAGGCTTCAGAGCAGACGTGTTGTTCTCCAGTTGCCTCAGTAAAGACAGTACCACCAGGAACCCGCTAGTGGTCCACCAGGGATTCTTAGGTCGGCCTTTGTGTCAGAACTCTTGCCCATACTCATCTCGATGCAGGGACGATGCGGGGACTGTTATTAGGGCAAACAGGTCCTCACCAAACCCGGAGGACTTGATTGAAGGGAACAACGAAAGGACAGAAACAGAAGTCGGGCCCATACTAATTTGATGTGTGGACACTGAGGCTGAACAGAGGAGGTCGCCTTCCCAGCTAGGTGTGGTACAGGCTCCGCTACACAAATTTCCCCAGCAACAAGTGACACTGAGTTTACTTCCTGTCTTTGACGAGGGAGGACGCTTTGCTGCTTGCTCTGTCGCTTTTTTCAATTCTTTTGCTTTTAAATCACTTTAAAATCATTTAAAATCATCTTTATTTTTCTATTTTTCTTTTTTATCACCCTAAAATTGTGGATTACCTGAGATTTTATACATTTTGACCATTTTTGCATCTAACGAGACGGCGATGGCAGAAAAGAATGGGAGAAACTGCTGCTATCAGTGTTGGAATTATAAACAACAATGCTGGGACTATGAACAACAAATTAAAGCCCTACAAGCACGGATAAATATTTTGGAGTCAGAAAAAAGTCTTGACAAGACGCTACCTTTGGGTAAGGAACCCATTGTTCACAAGAATGACTGCGACTTTAGTTTGAATGATACAGTTAGTTTTCCGAAACTCTTTAAGGACCAACATGGTGCTACAAAGAAACAGAAAGATATTAGAAGTAGAAATAGCGCAGCTACAATTCCACTTAAAAACAGATTTTCTGCGCTTTCACAGTTAGAGTTTGAAAATGTGGGAGATAAGAGAACGGAATGTGCCATATCAAATGTTGATACCAGGCAGCAAGTCAGAGAATCTGTGCCACAATTCAAGGCCAAAGACTCAGTGTTTCTTCTTGGCGATGGGTGCGTAGCCCAAATACGAGATAAGAGATTCCAAGTGCTCTGCTGCCCTTCGGCGGAAGTCACGGACATTACAAAATTAGTCAAAAATACAGTGCTTAAAGGAGTAAAGCAGTTAATTGTACACGTGGGAGCGGTTGACACAAAAAGAGAACAATCAGAACTCTTGAAGAAAGATTTTAGTGAACTTTTTAATGAGTTGTAAAGAGTACCGGCTAAAGTTTATATCAGTGAACCTCTTCCTAACATTGATGGAAGGAAAAACAAGTTTAGCCGCTTACTCCAGCTGGACACATGGCTCTCCAAAGAGTGCACATTGAGAGAACTGAATTATATTGAGAACTTTGATCTGTTCTGGAAACGAGAGGACCTGTTCAAGGGAAAGAGCCCGTACTTGAGTAGAGATGGAGTGAGAATGTTGAAGAAGAACATCCTCCATGCTCTGAGGATCAATGAAAGGCTGAGGCAGGTGCCTAAACAGAGAAGGAATCAAAGTGGAAAATGTGCTCCTGGAAAACCTGGAGACCTAGCCGGTGTTCCAGCAACTGCATCAGCTCTACAGCAACAACAACAACCCGTGCCAGCATCACCATCACCAAAATCTACCCAGAGATCAACACCTTCAATACGAGAGTCTCCACCTCAGGTTGTCAGCCCTATTGCAGTTCCAAGAGAGGGCTCACATTTGGATGTTTCCCCCTTTGCCACTGGACAGCCCCTCCCTGCTACATCCACCCCTACAAAAGACTCTTCCTCCTTTTCATCTCCACCCTCACCACTGGCTCTTCCTCGTCACTTGGAAAACCTGATTAATGAAGGTATCAAGATGACGCCATGTACTCCTGTGCCTTTTCCTAAAAAAAACCCTGCACCGCCCCCTCCTCGCCCCAAACCTATCTCACCCAAACTCCACCCAGCTCCAAATCCACCTACATCATCCCCCAAACTCCTCCCCACTCACCCTCCCCCACCTGCTCCTGAAGCTACCATTCCTCAGAGCTAGGATGCACTGGGCCTCTGCTGTCTCAGGACACACAGTCATGATAAAGTTCAGCTCAGGCTGGGGCCCTGTGACAGAGAACAGTCTGCGGGTGCTATAACTACAGTCATCTCCAATCGAATTCATCGCAATAGGACAAGAAGACTGTCCAAACACAGAAGTTTAATTGAAATTCCCTGTAAGAATATAACAGCTAGTCCTACTGAAGCTAAAGTGAAACTTGCTGTCCTCAATGTCAGGTCCTTATGTAACAAATCATTTTTAATTAATAATTTTATCTCTTCTTTTAATCTTGATTTTATGTTTTTAACAGAAACTTGGCTTGATAAAAATACAGGTAATGCAGTTCTAGTAGAAGCAGCTCCACCTAATTTTAATTTTGAATCTGAAATAAGAGAAAAGAAAAAAGGGGGAGGAGTTTGTGCGATCTTTAGAGATAACCTAAGCACCAGGAGGCTTTCGTTTGGGACATTTCCATCTTTTGAGTATTTGTCATTTAAGCTTGAGCTAAAAGAATCCTCTGCCATACTATTCCTAGTTCTGTACAAGCCTCCCTATCACTGCCAAGATTTTATTGATGATTTTACTGAAATTCTTTCAATCATATGCACAAATTTTGATGGTTTAGTCATAACAGGTGATTTTAATGTTCATGTTGATAACATCAATGACAAAAATGCTAAAGAACTCAACAGTGTTTTAGAAACCTTTGGTTTGACTCAACATGTGAAAGATCCCACCCACAGCAGAGGTCACACACTGGACCTCCTCATTACTAAAGGAGTTAATGTTTCTAATGTGATTGTGTCTGACGTTGCCTTATCTGATCATTTCTGTGTCTTCTGTGACCTCACTGTCGCTCCCAGGCCACTGCCTGGACCGACAGTTATTCACAGCAGACACATAAATGACAACACACGTTTACAGTTCATGGAAATGGTTCATTTTGAAGATTTCTCGAGTTTTGATGTTAACGATTTGGTTACCTCTGTTCAGTCTTGTGTTATGAATGTTCTGGATGCCATCGCCCCAATGAAGGTGAAAACAGTTAAAAATAAGCAGAAAGCACCTTGGAGAAACGATGAGTCAGTCAAAGCACAAAAACGGGAGTGCAGGAAAGCTGAGCGTAAATGGCGCAAACTAAAGCTCCAGATTCACTACGAGATTTATAGAGAAAACTTACATGTCTACAATCAGATCTTACTTAAAACTCGAGCGATGTATTTCTCTAAAATAATTGGGAACTGTAATAATAACTCACATGTCCTTTTTGCAACAATAAATAGATTAACAAATCCCCCAACTCAAATCGTCGCTGAATTGGTTTCGACTTCAAAATGTAATGAGTTCGCTGTATTTTTTAATGATAAGGTTCAGAACATCAAAAATTCCATCAAAGCCACGGTTCAAATGACAATCTTACCACCATCCAGATTGTTAAAGCTAAATGACTTCACCTCAGTAACAGAAACAACTGTTGAAGAAATTATCACTAGTCTGAGTTCATCTACTTGCTCTCTTGATGTATTACCCACCAGATTTCTAAAATCTGTGTTAACCAGCATGTTGGCACCAATCACTCAAATAGTCAATGTGTCACTTCAAACCGGAACCTTCCCAAGTGCCTTTAAAACTGCGGTCATCAAGCCACTCTTAAAGAAGAGTAGTCTTAATGCTACAGTACTTAAAAACTATCGGCCTATTTCAAACTTACCGTTTACAGGAAAAATTCTTGAGAAAGTTGTTTACCAACAACTGACAAAATTTATTTTAGTGAACAACTCATTTGATGTCTTCCAGTCAGGTTTTAGACCTCATCACAGTACAGAGACAGCTCTGATCAAGGTAACAAATGACATTCGTATGAACACTGACGCTGGCAAAGTCTCTGTTTTAATCTTGTTGGACCTGAGTGCTGCGTTTGACACTGTGGATCATGGGATCCTTCTACAGAGGCTAGAGAACTGGGTTGGTGTTTCTGGTACTGCGCTTAGTTGGTTTAAATCTTATTTAGAAGGACGCGAGTATTTTGTAGAAATTGGAAATTGTGTGTCAGATCACATGCCTTTGACCTGTGGGGTTCACCAGGGGTCAATTCTTGGACCCCTGTTGTTTATCCTCTACATGCTATCGTTAGGGCAATTGATAGCCAGTAATAACGTGTCCTATCACAATTACGCAGATGATACTCAGATTTATGTGTCACTGACAGCAGGTGAACTTGGACCTGTGGATTCACTCTGTCGCTGTGTTCAGCAAATCAGAGTCTGGATGCAAAACAACTTTCTCCAGCTAAACTCAGACAAAACTGAAATCATTGTCTTTGGCCCACAGAAACAAAGAGAAAGTGTCATCAGTTACCTTCAATCTCTCTCTCTGGAACCGACAAATCAAGTTAGAAATCTGGGAGTAATAATGGACTCAGACTTTAACTTCAACAGTCACATCAAATCAATTACATCAGCAGCCTTTTACCACCTGAAAAACATTGCCAAAATCAGAGGTTTGGTTTCTAAAACAGACTTAGAGGTTCTTATCCATGCATTTGTTTCCAGTAGGTTAGATTATTGCAACGGTCTACTCACTGGTCTGAACAAAAAGGCTTTAAAACAGCTGCAGTTTATTCAAAATGCTGCGGCTCGAGTCCTAACAAGAACTAGAAAATACGATCACATTAGTCCTGTGCTAAAGTCTCTGCACTGGCTTCCTGTGGCTCAGAGAATAGACTTTAAAGCTGCTCTGCTTGTGTTTAAGTCTCTCCATGGTCTAGCACCAAAGTACATCTGTGATATGTTAGTACCTTATGAACCATCTAGAACTCTGAGGACCTCCGGGACTGGCCTCCTGCTGGTGCCTAGAGTCAGGACTAAACATGGAGAAGCTGCATTTCAATTTTATGCTGCAAAAGTCTGGAACAAACTTCCTGAGGCCGTGAGACAGGCCTCTACTGTGACAATGTTTAAATCTAGGCTGAAAACAGTTCTGTTTAACTGTGCTTTTTATTAATTGCTCAATTTTTAATCTGTTTTAATGATTTTATTTATTTAATTTTTTAAACTTTTTGATTCTATGTTTTGTGATTTTAATGCATTCTTTTTCTTTTCTTTCTTGTGAAGCACTTTGAATTACATTTTGTATGAATTGTGCTATACAAATAAACTTGCCTTGCCTTGCCTTGCCTTGACACAGGAATCCCATGATGCTTCAGAGCAAACGTGTTGTTCTCCAGTTGCCTCAGTAAAGACAGTACAACCAGGATCCCGCCACTGGTCCACCAGGAACTCCTAGGTCGGCCTTTGCTGCTTGTCGGGCAGCATTGACGTGTGGGGTTTAAGGCTTCACCACAGTCACACTCAGAGTCTCCAGCTTCCACCAGAAATTCTGGTCAAACATCATCCAGGTGAGTCCAACTTGTGTGAAAATAAAATACAGGAAAAACATTGATATTTGATGAAAATAAACACCTCTTAGCACCACGTGCCGACCCCCTGGCATGCAGAAAATGTGTGTGTGTGCGTGCGTGTGAGAGAGAGAAAAAGAAAGCGAAAATGAGAGAGAAATATAACAGTGTGTGTTTGAGAGAGGAACTTGTGTCTGTGTGTTTGAGACAAAGTAAGGAACCTGTCTGTCTGTATGTATTTGAGAGAGAGGGATATATATGTGTGTGTTTTTGTGTGTGTGTGTGTGTGTGTTTGATAGTTTTACTGCAGACTGTAAACAATCTGTCAAAAAGTGTCACAATTATTTTTAATATTCATCAAACTACTCATTCTGTTACGTTCCGTCGTCTTCCGTTTATCCGGAGCCAAGTCACGGGGGCAACAGCCTCAGAAGGGAAGCCCAGGCTTCTCTCACTCCAGCTGCATCCTCCAGCTCACCCAGATGGGTCCAGAGTCGTTCCCCAGCCAGCTGTGAGACACAGTCTCTCAAGCAGGTCTAGGGTCTTCCTCTTGGTTTCCTCCCGGTGGGACATGCCCGAAACACCTCACCATAGAGGAGCTCGGGGGGCATAACCACCCCATCTTGCTTCTCTCTACCTGGAGGAGGAGCCTCTCGACACCAAGCTCCTCCCGATGGCAGAGCTCCTCTGAGTGAGAGCCCAGCCACCACAAATGACACATTCTGCAATTAATTGTACCAGTTTTGTTAAGAACAAAGCTAAAAGTGTATGTACATTTACTGTTAACCACAAACTAACAGGTTAGGACACAGAGCATATCATAACTGAAAAAGAATTTGTGGCTAAAGCAAATTCATTGTGGCTAATAAAAATTAAACCGGATTAGCCACAGTGGCTGATGATTTTTCGATGCTAGAGTGAGCCCAGTTTTATACTGGCGAGCACTGTTGGTGCTCGTTTTGTCCCCTCCCCCCCTTTAGAAAATCCTGTATTCGCCCCTGGGAACAGGTGCAGAAGGATGGCATGCTTTGGCAACCACTAAATTAGACTAGATTTTTAAACAAGCGTTGAGTACATCAAGAGTGTTAAATTTCAAATCTAGGGGCACTACGTCTGTAATCTAAGCGCGTGATGTAACATTTTGCTTGTTTTAACATCTAATATGCTTGTTTACATGCGTATATTGGCCCCGATGGCTTTCCATATCTGCGCAAACTGTTTATTTAAAGTGTGCGCATCACGGAGACACACATTTTAATGGCAGCAGTGTTGTTGTATTTTTGGCGCCATCTAGTGTCGAATATAAAAAAATAAAGAAAATCAAGAAAAATCAAACTAATATGGTTTATTTTTTATTTATTTTTTGTTCGGCAGGCCGGATTAAAACGTTTGACAGGCCGCATGTAGCCCTAGGACGTGCTTTGCCCATGCCTGTTCTAAACTGTAACCATAGCAACTCACTCTTCTTCTCTGCTTTTTTCTTGCATGCTGCTGTACAACCCTTCCGAAAAACTACCCCACCTAGTTGATTGTATTTTCTATATGTTTTTTAAACCTTAAGAGAAAATTTAGGTTGTGTTTAAAACAGAAAAAAACTTCAGATTCAAATAAAATATCACATTTTCTGCAAAACATTCAAGAGAAAAAAAGAAAAAAAGAAAAAAAAACATTTTTTTTTCTTTATTTAAAAGAATAATAATAAAAAGATACGAAATAGGTTCTGATATGTTTATTTGATCCTCATGTCGCTGCGGGGACGCTGAGGCCGAGCAGAAGATATCT
The DNA here is from genome assembly GCA_902685375.1 of Neostethus bicornis. Classification (NCBI taxonomy): domain Eukaryota; kingdom Metazoa; phylum Chordata; class Actinopteri; order Atheriniformes; family Phallostethidae; genus Neostethus; species Neostethus bicornis. The sequence goes on along the minus strand of CACRXE010000002.1, from coordinate 424,749 downwards.
CCTTTCCAGGTAGGTGTGGAAGAGACTCCGATACACAAGATCCCGCTGCAACAACTGGCACAGGCATCCCATGAAGCTTCAGAGCAGACGAGTTGTTCTACAGTTGCTTCAATACAGACAGTACCGCCAGGATCCCGCCACTGGTCCACCAGGGACTCTTACGACGGCCTTTGCTGCAGAACTCGGGCCCATACTCATCTCGATGCGGGGACGCTGAGGCCCAGCCGAGGGGGTCAGCTTCCCAGCTAGGTGCGAGAGAGACTCCGCTACACAAATTCCCCCAGCAACAAGAGGCACAGCCATCCGCTGAAGCTTCAGAGCAGACGTGTTGTTCTCCAGTTGCCTCAGTAAAGACAGTACCACCAGGATCCCACCACAAGTCCACCAGGGACTCTTGGGTCAGCCTTTGCTGCTTGTCGGGCCGCATTGATGTCTGGGGTTTAAGACTCTTTCTTATTGGTTTAAAAAAGGGATCAAAGCACATGCTTCATCTAAAGAGCCTTTCTGAGGGAAATAAAAATTGTAGTGAACGCTGCAGATAAGGTGAGTCCAACTTACGTGAAAATACAATTCAATAGTTGGTCATCGTTGATATTTTATCAAAAAAGATTTAAAAAACTGAATATGGAACAAATAAAATTTATCTGTAACTTCCCGACGGGAACGCCGCTAGTAAAAACTTCCCGACGGGAATGCCACATGTGAAAACTTCCCGACGGGAACGCCGCTAGTAAAAACTTCCCGACGGGAACGCCACATGTGAAAACTTCCCGACGGGAACGCCGCATGTGAAAACTTCCCGACGGGAATGCCGCATGTGAAAACTTCCCGTCGGGAACGCCGCATGTGAAAATATCCCGTCGGGAACGCTGCATGTGAAAACTTCCCGACGGGAACTCCGCATGTGAAAACTTCCCGACAGGAACGCCGCCTGTAAAAACTTCCCGACGGGATTAGAAAAAATTTGTTCAAAGACAATCTAAACTTCATGTAAACTTTTTGAAAAGCCAGCTAAAGGAGAATATCTCATTACGACTGATCCATTCAAAAAGTGTGGATGTATCTAAAACATTTGGATTTATTTCTTTTGTTAACTTCACACACATTTTAACTAAAGTTTTATTTATGTCTTATTTCAGTCATATGGTTAAGCTTTTCTAAGAAATGATTTATTAATCTGTTTGTAGGTTTGAGTCTCCACCCGCTCTCTTGTCTTTGGTCTGATCCGACAGGCCTCAAAGTCTTTCAGCGAGCAGACTGACAGAAGAAAAGACTGCATCTTGTTAAAATGTTAAAAAAAAAAAAATGTAAAACTCTTCACGACATTCTTTTTGCTTGATTTATTTGCTTTGCATTTCTAAGTGTCTTTTTTTTTTAATTTTCTGAAAGAAAAATAAATGTCCGCCATTTTCTTTAAAAATGACGTGATGACGTCATATTGACATGACCAAGATGGCGATTTAGCGCATAAAATAACATAAAGTACGAAAATAATTCAGACAGAATTTTCAGGGGTCTGAATATTTACTGATCAGGGCCATAAAATATCTCAAAGTATGTGTTTTTGTTTTTTTAAGGAAAAACAGACCTTTCTAAATGACTTTTCGCCTCATTTTGACCCTTCCAAGATGGCGATTCCCGCCTTACAGGATTTTTTTTTTTACGCGTCATCAGTAACGGACACTTTCCAAACAGATATTAACAGTAGCTGAGCGGTTAAGTTATTCCTGTCTCCAAAATCCAGATTTTTATAATTTTTTTGAAGAAAAAATGGCGGTGAGCGCTGTTTTTCTGCAATCAGACGCCTTTTTTGTTTGTATGAGTCACGCTATGAGCACTGAGAAAGAGGAGGTGATGGGTTTGTGTATTGGAAATGTGGAGGAATCCCAAACTGTCCACATTGAGTCGGTGATCATCGTCCGCCGCTCTGATAAGCGGAAGGATCGAGTGGAGATCTCCGCGGAGCAGCTGGTTTCCGCTTCCATGGAGGCAGAGCGTCTTTCAGTGGAGAGTGGGCGTCAGATGCGTGTGGTGGGCTGGTACCACTCACACCCCCACATCTCGGTCTGGCCTTCTGACATAGATCTCCGCACCCAGGGGTCAAACCAGATGCTCGATCCTTGTTTTGTTGGTCTGATCTTCGCCTGCTTCATTGATGAAGGAAACAAGTGTTCAGGAAGAACCGTTTATACCTGCTTCCAGTCCATTCAGAGTGGATCCGGGTTCAAACAAGTGGAAATCCCGATCCACATCGTCCCACGCTTCTCAATCGGGAAGGCCTGTCTGAAATCCCTGGTGGAGCTGCCACGGATCCTGTACCAGGAAGAGATGGAAACCTACCGTAAGATCCAGAGCCTGGAGAACCTGGATCCCATTACTCAGATCCACAATGGGTCAGTTTTCACCAAGAATCTGTGCAGCCAGATGTCTGCGGTGAGCGGGCCGCTGCTGCAGTGGCTGGAGGATCGTCTGGAGCAAAACCAGAGACAAATTAAAGATCTGGAGGAGGAGAAGGCCAGGCTGCTGGCACAGCTGGAGGGACGAGCAGCACCTCCAGCAGAGGAAGCCTCCTCATCTCAATCCAAACCATGACCACTCTTCATTCACCTGCAGGGATCGTCTTTATTTTGAGGACTTTAACAAATTTAAACTTCATATGCTTCATTTATAAAGTTTTAAAAACAAATAAAATTGACCTGTTTTGAAAGACAAATGAATGTTTTATTTATGAGTTTATTTTTAGAATCACTTTATATAAAAATGGACTGAAAATTACAGCTGTTTAAAGTTCATTTAAATTCAGATTAGTGAGAATTAAAAAAAGACATGTTTATTGTGTTTCCATTTTTCTGTTTTTACCAACAATGGATTCTGATCCTGGATATTTATATTTTGGTGCAGCGTTTGCTACGGATGAATAAGCTGATGCAGGAGCTGCAGCTCCTACAACATTTACTGTAAATGTAAAAGGTGGTACGGGCCATAGGGGAAGCAGTGTCAGACTGACTTTTTTACTATTTCCAGGTCTTTGTAGCCTCGTCCTGGATCTGCTGGAAAAAGAAAATCATATCCCTCTTGCAGGCATCTTTGTACCACAGGGCAGGTCTTCCAGTTGGCTGAATTCCTGTGGCGATCTCCCCTTAGAGCAGGGGTGCAAAACCTTTTTTTGACCCAACATCTACTTTTCAAGTAGCAACCCTTCAGAGATCTCCTGGACCCGTGTTAAAAGCGCAAACCCAACAAATTGTTTTCAGCCTGCAGTAAAACTACCCTCACAGGACATTTTGTTGTTGTTACAAAACCATTAGACATCACACACACTCTTAAATACACAGACAAATGTTTCTCTCCCCCTTTCAATCACACACACACACAAACAGAGAGAGAGAGACAAGTTGCTATCTTTCTGTCAAATACGCACACACACAAACACACACAGACAAAATCCTAGCTCACTCTCTTTTTCTATTTCTAACACACACAGACAAGGTCCTCTCTCTCAAACTCACACCCACAAACAAAATTCTCTCTCTCTCGCTCTCTTATTCTCTCTCTAACACTCACAGACAGACGTTTTCTCTGCGCGCTCATACGGGGCTTTGTGAGGGGAAGGGACTACAGCAGCACCATGAGCTGCTTATTGATTACAGGCTTAGCAACTTGATTTCACGTCACAGACTCCGAAAATATCCTATAACACCAGAAAAAGATGCTAGATTCACACTTTCTTTGAAAAAGAAAAAAAAAAAAGAAAGAAAAATGAGTTGCTAAATTTTAGCGACCCTAGCGGCTAAAGGGTGGAAATACTTGTTAAATATAGCTTCAAAGTTGCTGATTTGGCAATACAGACTTCATTTTATTTTTTTCTCCTAAACACCTGGTGGTCGACTTAATATCTATCCGCGGGCTACCAGTAGGTCGCAATCGACTGTTTGGGCACCTTGGCCTTAGAGGATATTCTTAAGAATGCGGCCATCGTCATCCTGCATATATGGCCTAGCCAGAGGAGGTGCCTGTAAGAGAAGATCGCAATTATACTGGATACGCTTGCCTGGGCAAGGACGCTCGCATTGGACACTCAATCCTGCCAGGTGATGGCTAGGTGACGTCCTAGGTTACTCAGGTGGAAGGCGTTTGGTTTCCGCTATTGGTAGGTAAACAGTGTCCAAGCTTCACTGCCCTACCGTAACGTGCTCAGCACACGTGCTCGGTAAACCTTACTCTTTGTTTTGAGAATCAGCCTGGAGCTGTCCAACATATACTTTGTTTTGATGGGTTAGTACCTTCTTGCTCAGGGGGCTAACCGGGTGAGGCGGGTGGTAACTTCCCAATGGAGTCATAGGACTCCCCCGACTATCAAGAGCCACTCCTAGCAAACTGCTCAGTCTGGACTAATAACTGGTATCAGTTGCACCCCATGTTGAGTCTGTGAAGTTAAAGTGAAGTTAAGGTGTGGGAAACCTACAAGGCCTCAGGAACCCTTTGAAAATAAAACAAACAAAAAAAAACCTCAACTCAAACCAGATATGTTTATCTTTTTTAAAGGACTTTTGTTCATAAACAGATTCTCTCCTTTGGTTATTGTGCATTCTCTTAGAACAATGGTAAAAATTCTGGATCATACGACAAAGTTGTGCTTCTTCACAACCTGTCTTGTTTTGAACGGGAAGGTTTAAGCCATGTCAGCTCCCCCTTCTCCAGCCAAGATGAATGTGGCTCAGAGAGCCACCAGCTGGTTGCGCATCTCAACATGTGTGTCAACAGCAGAATGACTCTATAACCAGCTAACTGTTGGGAGCTCGCTGGACAATTAAAAAAAAAAAAAAAAAACAGCTGTCCGACACAAAACAAGATTCCCTACCTGGTTGTGTGTTGGCTTCAATGGTTTGGGAGAAAGCCGGCCAGACCTGGCAGTTCCAAATGATCTGTGAGGGTCTGCTCGGAACGGCTGGATGATCATCTGTCAGAGAGAAGTTTCAACTCACACCTCTGGCAGTGTTTTCACAGGTACTGGAGAAGGTGATGGACATCGAGTTAGAGTGGACTCGGTTCCGCATTTCTATTGCTGAGGCAGCAAGCCGGACCTGTGGACACAAGGTCATCAGTGCCTGTCATCACGGCAACTCCCAAACCCACTGGTGGACACCAACGGAAAGGAATGCTGTCAAGCAGAAGTAGGAGTCTTACCAAGGCCTTCTTGGCCTGTGGGACTCCCAAGGTAGCTGACATGTTTTGGTGAGTGAAGCAAAACGCAGCTTCGGTGATTGTTGAGGCAAAGGCACAGGGTTGGGAGGAGTTTGGCGAGACCAGGGAAAACAACTTTCGAACAGCTTCGCAGAATTTCTGGTCCACCATGCGGCGGCTGTGGCAGGATACTCTACTAAAGACTGTATCCTCTTTAGGGTCCTAAAAGGGTTGTGGAGTTTGCCCAAACAGTGGACCATCAACACCGTTTACCAAATGGTAAACGTTTTCCAAATAGGTGAGGGAGTGATCCAGGTCAGGGATCATGACAAGCTGAATACTCACAGAGGCAGAAGGGGACTCGGTCTGTCCTGTGAGTTGACGAGTGTGTACCCACCCCACCTGTATTCACTCTGGCTACCATAATATTGCTTTGCCAGGCCGGACAGGGAGGATGCCCCTTCTTTTTGGACCCCTTGTTTCAAAGCGTTTCTGGTTTGGGTTTGCTAGGATCTTTGCCGGTATTGTACATCTTTTTTTTTTTTTTTAAGTCAAAGAGGTCTTTCAGATTTTTTTTTTTTTTTTTTTTAACATAAAACTTGAACAAAGGGAAAGAGTCTACGTTGCGGATGTCAGGGGGTAGTGCGTTCCAGAGTCGGGGGAGCAGAGTGGCTGAGGGCTCTGCCCCCCATTGTTCTTAGACGGATGGGGGAGACAGTAAGATGGATGGATACAGACGACCTGAGAGAACGAGAGGAGGTAGCAATATGGACAAGATCAGTCAGGTTTGAAGGAACAAGATTATGGATAGCTTTGAAAGTGAGAATGGGAATATTAAGATTGATTCTGGATTCAATTGAGAGTCGATAAAGTTTTTGAATAACCGGGGTGATGTGATGAAAAGAGCAGGTTCCAGAAACTGTGCGGGCAGAGGAGTTTTGTACCAGCTGAAGTTTAATGAGTGATTTCCGACGAAGGCCAAAGAGAATTGAATTACTATAGTCAAGACGAGAGGTTACAATACTGTTGACAAGGATGGCAGCGGTGTGGGAAGTGAGGGAAGGATGGTGACAATTAATGTCATGAAGATGAAAGTAAGCAGACCGGGTGATATTACTTATGTGGGATTGAAAGGACAGTGAGGAACTAAGGATGACACTCAGGCTCTTGAGTCGAGGGAAATAAAAGAACCGTCAATTGTGAGAGAAAAACTTTTGACTTTGGATAATGTGGATCTGGAGTCGGTGACAAGAACCTCAGTTTTATCAGATTTCAGTTTGAGGAGGTTGGAGGTGAGCCAGTTTTTTTATTTCGGAAAGACAGCAGGTCAGAGAGGAGGGAGTAATCGTGGATTTAGTTTTACTGGACAAGTAGAGTTGGGTGTTGTTGGCATAACAATGAAAATTGATGTTGGATTTCCGGAAAATATTGCCAAGGGGTAGAAGCTAGATAACAAAAAGTAGGTGCCCCAGGGAAGAGCTCTGAGGGACACCAGGAGAAACAAGATGTCAGGGTTTTGTGGGATGGTGGAAAGAGGAGGACCCAATCGCAGGACATCAAACAAGGTTTATTAACACAATTCAGGAATGTCTGTAAAGCAAAAAGCACAGTGTTAACTCAAAGTTTTAAAAGTCCAACTAATAACAAAGTTCAAAACATGGTAAGGCAACCAGGGTGACCTGGCTGGAAGAGATAGTAAAACCTGGCAGGGAAGTCACGGATGGTTCCCCTTAAATACTAGTTAGCAGGGTGCACAGATAGGTGGAATCAGGAATCACCCCAGGTGATCCTAATCAGATCGTTGAGAAACATCCATGGCGAATGAAACCGAATGAAACCACTGAAGGGGGGTGGAGGTGATACCATGGGAGGAGAGTCTACGGAAAAGGACGGGATAAGAAATGGTATCAAAGGCAGCACTTAGATGAACAAGGATGAGAATGGAGAGAAGACCAGAGTCTGAAGCAATAAGAAGATCGTTGGTGATCTTAATCAAAGCTGTTTCTGTGCATGGTGGGGTGATAACCAGATTTGAAAGTTTCATAAAGGTTATGAGGAAAACCTGGGCTTCCCGTCTGAGGCTTTTGCCCCGTGACCTGGCCCCAGACAAGCGGAAGACGACGGAACGGAACGGAAAAACGACTCTTATGGGACAAATGGGAAATGAAGTTGAGAGGCCACTAATTTTTCAAGTAATTTGGACAAGAAAGGGTGATTAGATATTGGACAAAGATTATTGAAGTTGTTGTGATCTGAGATGGATTTTTTTATTTTCAAAAAGGGAGATACAGCTGCAGTTTTGAAGAGGAATGAACAAATCCATGTGTAAGAGAGGAGTGAATGATGGTAGTGATAAGTGGGAGCAAGGAAGGGAGGCAGGATTTTACAAGACTAGGGGGCATTGGATCCAACAATCACGTAGTGGTTTATGATTTGTGAACATGGTATAAAATATCAGTTATACTGGGAAAAGTGAACATGGTAAAAGACTGAGGAAGATAAAAGGATTCAGTGGGACTGTCATGAGAAGGACAGTTAAGTTGCTGATGAATAGTTTGGACTTTCTCATTAAAGAAAGACAGCAGGGAGTTGCAGGTATCAACAGAAAAGAAATGGGGAGTGAAAGCATCTGGAGACTGGAAAGTTTTGTTAAGGACAGAAAAAAAAGTTTTCAAGTTGCCGTGATCAGGATGAATAAGATGTGAAAAGTAGTTAGATTTACTTTGAGTAATTTCAACCTTATCATTTAGTGTTTATGCATTTCTTCAAGAACAGAGAGACCAGTTCTTTGTAGAGCCGTCCCAGGCCTCAAATTTTGGCTTTCATTCGTCAGAGCTAAGGTGAAAACTAGGGTGCAGAACAAGAAAAGGACACAGACCGGGTTTTAACTGGAGCCAGGTAGTCAAGAATTTTGCTGAGTTCATCGTTTTACAAAGCAGCCACGGAGTCAGAAGAAACATTCATATCCCAAAAAATAGTTAATGCAGGCAAAGAGAGTGGTGTGATTGATGTCCTTAATGTTCCAAAAAAAGTGTAAATGGGTAGGTTTGGTTGAAGAGAGGCAAAGTGGGAGGTTGAAAGAGACAAGAAAGCGATCCGAGATATTCAATTAATCAGCAGAGCAGTCCAAGGGAGTGAGACCGGAGCAACAGATTAAATCTAAAGTATGTTCTTTATTATGTGTGAACAAATTTGAGTATTTGTGAAAATCAAAGCTCTCACTGCATAAGAAAAAGTCTCTGGTAGTGAAAAGAACTTTATTACCTATATGGATATTAAATTTGCCCAGTAATAAAACATCAGGAGAGAGAGTGGATAAATGAGTTAGTAAAAGACTAAAGGTATTCAAAAAGTCAGGATTTGGCTTAGGAGGACGGGAAACTACAGCAATGATGGTAGGAGTAGAACCAGGTAGTTTACAGATGATACAATCCATAGAGGAAAAAGTTGATGCAGACACTGACAGGGCCTTGCGATATTTACCGTAAGAAGTGGAAGGCCTTCCACCACAGCCTGGTGCATCTCGACATAGCTCTACAGGAGGCCCAGGTGACTCGTGTTTGGAAAAGAGAAACATTGCGCCTATAGTCATCTCCTTCATAGGGGTTTTTAAGCAATGCTTTGTCAGACCCCTCAACTCAGACCTGTTTACCATGGGTGACCCTAGCAGGGGCACAAAGCTCCCAAAAACTTAGCATCTGGAATCAGTTGGCACTGTAAGCAAGTGCGAGTGACATTACATGCATTATACCGAAGTGAGCCATGTGCTTGTTAGATGTAAAAGATCTTACCCAACCCTAAAAAGCCAAAACAGGGGAGGGAGAGACACATGCAACCCGTGGCCACACACACCTGGATTCCAAGACCCTGAGCCTGAGCAGAGGAGGCCAACGACTTAGACAGGTGCAGAAGGGACTCCACTAAAGAAGTCCCCCTGGCACCTAGGGGCACAGGCATCCCCGATGCTAGGACCCCCAGGCTATGGGCCAGATGGGTCAACCCCACGGCAGCATGCGAGCCCAGGGGGAGTCAGAAGCTGAGCCACTGACTGAGAGGAGACCAATCACCCCAAGGACCCAGGAGCTCACCACCCAGCCTGAGGACCAGCAGAACAAGGCCACCGCTGATGAAACCATTGTTGCCCAAAACCCAACCATTTACCCTGCCCAGGTAACCCAGAGACCGCTATGCACGCACAGCTACACCTCCACTATTCTCCTTGATACAACACATCCCTCACCTATGAACCTGCCAAAGTTTTACTGGCTCTTTTAACTAAACCACCTCACCTCTTTGCACCGGACTAAAACTTTCCGCTCTCCCAAGGTGATCTCCCTCATACACTTTTTCTAAAAATCTGGTAAAAAAAAAGGCCCCTCTAAGTAAAGAATGGTGAATTGAACCAATGTTCATTTAAAGAAAAAACAAGGGCTGACTCACTCAGGGTGAGGTGCGGCTCCAGTACGGACTCCCAGTCCTCTCGGACTCATTCTGTAACATTAAAAACATAAGAGTGGCTCACACTGGTTGCATGCAGTGCCATGCCCCCTTTCTGTTGAAACAAACCTTCTCTGCTATGCCACAAACCCCCGCTTTAAACAGTGCTGATGTTTTAAAAATAGCATTTGTGTTGGCTGAACAGATGTGTGTTTCTATTCAAAAACAACTCAATATGGAACAAATAAAATTTATCTGTAACTTCCCGACGGGAACGCCGCTAGTAAAAACTTCCCGACGGGAACGCACATGTGAAAACTTCCCGACGGGAACGCCGCATGTTGAAAAACTTCCCGACGGGAATCGCCGCATGTGAATACATTCCCGTCGGGAACGCCGCATGTGAAAATATCCCGTCGGGAACGCTGCATGTGAAAACTTCCCGACGGGAACTCCGCATGTGAAAACTTCCCGACAGGAACGCGCCTGGTAAAAACTTCCCGACGGGATTAGAAAAAATTTGTTCAAAGCAATCTAAACTTCATGTAAACTTTTTGAAAAGCCAGCTAAAGGAGAATATCTCATTACGACTGATCCATTCAAAAAGTGTGGATGTATCTAAAACATTTGGATTTATTTCTTTTGTTAACTTCACACACATTTTAACTAAAGTTTTATTATGTCTTATTTCAGTCATATGGTTAAGCTTTTCTAAGAAATGATTTATTAATCTGTTTGTAGGTTTGAGTCTCCACCCGCTCTCTTGTCTTTGGTCTGATCCGACAGGCCTCAAAGTCTTTCAGCGAGCAGACTGACAGAGAAAAGACTGCATCTTGTTAAAATGTTAAAAAAAAAAAAATGTAAAACTCTTCACGACATTCTTTTTTGCTTGATTTATTTGCTTTGCATTTCTAAGTGTCTTTTTTTTTTTTAATTTTCTGAAAGAAAAATAAATGTCCGCCATTTTCTTTAAAATGACGTGATGACGTCATATTGACATGACCAGATGGCGATTTAGCGCATAAATAACATAAAGTACGAAAATAATTCAGACAGAATTTTCAGGGGTCTGAATATTTACTGATCAGGGCCATAAAATATCTCAAAGTATGTGTTTTTGTTTTTTTAAGGAAAAACAGACCTTTCTAAATGTACTTTTCGCCTCATTTTGACCCTTCCAAGATGGCGATTCCCGCCTTACAGGATTTTTTTTTTTACGCGTCATCAGTAACGGACACTTTCCAAACAGATATTAACAGTAGCTGAGCGGTTAAGTTATTCCTGTCTCCAAAATCCAGATTTTTATAATTTTTTTGAAGAAAAAATGGCGGTGAGCGCTGTTTTTCTGCAATCAGACGCCTTTTTTGTTTGTATGAGTCACGCTATGAGCACTGAGAAAGAGGAGGTGATGGGTTTGTGTATTGGAAATGTGGAGGAATCCCAAACTGTCCACATTGAGTCGGTGATCATCGTCCGCCGCTCTGATAAGCGGAAGGATCGAGTGGAGATCTCCGCGGAGCAGCTGGTTTCCGCTTCCATGGAGGCAGAGCGTCTTTCAGTGGAGAGTGGGCGTCAGATGCGTGTGGTGGGCTGGTACCACTCGCACCCCCACATCTCGGTCTGGCCTTCTGACATAGATCTCCGCACCCAGGGGTCAAACCAGATGCTCGATCCTTGTTTTGTTGGTCTGATCTTCGCCTGCTTCATTGATGAAGGAAACAAGTGTTCAGGAAGAACCGTTTATACCTGCTTCCAGTCCATTCAGAGTGGATCCGGGTTCAAACAAGTGGAAATCCCGATCCACATCGTCCCACGCTTCTCAATCGGGAAGGCCTGTCTGAAATCCCTGGTGGAGCTGCCACGGATCCTGTACCAGGAAGAGATGGAAACCTACCGTAAGATCCAGAGCCTGGAGAACCTGGATCCCATTACTCAGATCCACAATGGGTCAGTTTTCACCAAGAATCTGTGCAGCCAGATGTCTGCGGTGAGCGGGCCGCTGCTGCAGTGGCTGGAGGATCGTCTGGAGCAAAACCAGAGACAAATTAAAGATCTGGAGGAGGAGAAGGCCAGGCTGCTGGCACAGCTGGAGGGACGAGCAGCACCTCCAGCAGAGGAAGCCTCCTCATCTCAATCCAAACCATGACCACTCTTCATTCACCTGCAGGGATCGTCTTTATTTTGAGGACTTTAACAAATTTAAACTTCATATGCTTCATTTATAAAGTTTTAAAAACAAATAAAATTGACCTGTTTTGAAAGACAAATGAATGTTTTATTTATGAGTTTTTTTTTAGAATCACTTTATATAAAAAAGGACTGAAAATTACAGCTGTTTAAAGTTCATTTAAATTCAGATTAGTGAGAATTAAAAAAAGACATGTTTATTGTGTTTCCATTTTTCTGTTTTTACCAACAATGGATTCTGATCCTGGATATTTATATTTTGGTGCAGCGTTTGCTACGGATGAATAAGCTGATGCAGGAGCTGCAGCTCCTACAACATTTACTGTAAATGTAAAAGGTGGTACGGGCCATAGGGGAAGCAGTGTCAGACTGACTTTTTTACTATTTCCAGGTCTTTGTAGCCTCGTCCTGGATCTGCTGGAAAAAGAAAATCATATCCCTCTTGCAGGCATCTTTGTACCACAGGGCAGGTCTTCCAGTTGGCTGAATTCCTGTGGCGATCTCCCCTTAGAGCAGGGGTGCAAAACCTTTTTTTGACCCAACATCTACTTTTCAAGTAGCAACCCTTCAGAGATCTCCTGGACCCGTGTTAAAAGCGCAAACCCAACAAATTGTTTTCAGCCTGCAGTAAAACTACCCTCACAGGACATTTTGTTGTTGTTACAAAACCATTAGACATCACACACACTCTTAAATACACAGACAAATGTTTCTCTCCCCCTTTCAATCACACACACACACAAACAGAGAGAGAGAGACAAGTTGCTATCTTTCTGTCAAATACGCACACACACAAACACACACAGACAAAATCCTAGCTCACTCTCTTTTTCTATTTCTAACACACACAGACAAGGTCCTCTCTCTCAAACTCACACCCACAAACAAAATTCTCTCTCTCTCGCTCTCTTATTCTCTCTCTAACACTCACAGACAGACGTTTTCTTTGCGCGCTCATACGGGGCTTTGTGAGGGGAAGGGACTACAGCAGCACCATGAGCTGCTTATTGATTACAGGCTTAGCAACTTGATTTCACGTCACAGACTCCGAAAATATCCTATAACACCAGAAAAAGATGCTAGATTCACACTTTCTTTGAAAAAGAAAAAAAAAAAAGAAAGAAAAATGAGTTGCTAAATTTTAGCGACCCTAGCGGCTAAAGGGTGGAAATACTTGTTAAATATAGCTTCAAAGTTGCTGATTTGGCAATACAGACTTCATTTTATTTTTTTCTCCTAAACACCTGGTGGTCGACTTAATATCTATCCGCGGGCTACCAGTAGGTCGCAATCGACTGTTTGGGCACCTTGGCCTTAGAGGATATTCTTAAGAATGCGGCCATCGTCATCCTGCATATATGGCCTAGCCAGAGGAGGTGCCTGTAAGAGAAGATCGCAATTATACTGGATACGCTTGCCTGGGCAAGGACGCTCGCATTGGACACTCAATCCTGCCAGGTGATGGCTAGGTGACGTCCTAGGTTACTCAGGTGGAAGGCGTTTGGTTTCCGCTATTGGTAGGTAAACAGTGTCCAAGCTTCACTGCCCTACCGTAACGTGCTCAGCACACGTGCTCGGTAAACCTTACTCTTTGTTTTGAGAATCAGCCTGGAGCTGTCCAACATATACTTTGTTTTGATGGGTTAGTACCTTCTTGCTCAGGGGGCTAACCGGGTGAGGCGGGTGGTAACTTCCCAATGGAGTCATAGGACTCCCCCGACTATCAAGAGCCACTCCTAGCAAACTGCTCAGTCTGGACTAATAACTGGTATCAGTTGCACCCCATGTTGAGTCTGTGAAGTTAAAGCGAAGTTAAGGTGTGGGAAACCTACAAGGCCTCAGGAACCCTTTGAAAATAAAACAAACAAAAAAAAACCTCAACTCAAACCAGATATGTTTATCTTTTTTAAAGGACTTTTGTTCATAAACAGATTCTCTCCTTTGGTTATTGTGCATTCTCTTAGAACAATGGTAAAAATTCTGGATCATACGACAAAGTTGTGCTTCTTCACAACCTGTCTTGTTTTGAACGGGAATGTTTAAGCCATGTCAGCTCCCCCTTCTCCAGCCAAGATGAATGTGGCTCAGAGAGCCACCAGCTGGTTGCGCATCTCAACATGTGTGTCAACAGCAGAATGACTCTATAACCAGCTAACTGTTGGGAGCTCGCTGGACAATTAAAAAAAAAAAAAAAAAACAGCTGTCCGACACAAAACAAGATTCACTACCTGGTTGTGTGTTGGCTTCAATGGTTTGGGAGAAAGCCGGCCAGACCTGGCAGTTCCAAATGATCTGTGAGGGTCTGCTCGGAACGGCTGGATGATCATCTGTCAGAGAGAAGTTTCAACTCACACCTCTGGCAGTGTTTTCACAGGTACTGGAGAAGGTGATGGACATCGAGTTAGAGTGGACTCGGTTCCGCATTTCTATTGCTGAGGCAGCAAGCCGGACCTGTGGACACAAGGTCATCAGTGCCTGTCATCACGGCAACTCCCAAACCCACTGGTGGACACCAACGGAAAGGAATGCTGTCAAGCAGAAGTAGGAGTCTTACCAAGGCCTTCTTGGCCTGTGGGACTCGCAAGGTAGCTGACATGTTTTGGTGAGTGAAGCAAAACGCAGCTTCGGTGATTGTTGAGGCAAAGGCACGGGGTTGGGAGGAGTTTGGCGAGACCAGGGAAAACAACTTTCGAACAGCTTCGCAGAATTTCTGGTCCACCATGCGGCGGCTGTGGCAGGATACTCTACTAAAGACTGTATCCTCTTTAGGGTCCTAAAAGGGTTGTGGAGTTTGCCCAAACAGTGGACCATCAACACCGTTTACCAAATGGTAAACGTTTTCCAAATAGGTGAGGGAGTGATCCAGGTCAGGGATCATGACAAGCTGAATACTCACAGAGGCAGAAGGGGACTCGGTCTGACCTGTGAGTTGACGAGTGTGTACCCACCCCACCTGTGTTCACTCTGGCTACCATAATATTGCTTTGCCAGGCCGGACAGGGAGGATGCCCCTTCTTTTTGGACCCCTTGTTTCAAAGCGTTTCTGGTTTGGGTTTGCTAGGATCTTTGCCGGTATTGTACATCTTTTTTTTTTTTTTTAAGTCAAAGAGGTCTTTCAGATTTTTTTTTTTTTTTTTTTTAACATAAAACTTGAACAAAGGGAAAGAGTCTACGTTGCGGATGTCAGGGGGTAGTGCGTTCCAGAGTCGGGGGAGCAGAGTGGCTGAGGGCTCTGCCCCCCATTGTTCTTAGACGGATGGGGGAGACAGTAAGATGGATGGATACAGACGACCTGAGAGAACGAGAGGAGGTAGCAATATGGACAAGATCAGTCAGGTTTGAAGGAACAAGATTATGGATAGCTTTGAAAGTGAGAATGGGAATATTAAGATTGATTCTGGATTCAATTGAGAGTCGATAAAGTTTTTGAATAACCGGGGTGATGTGATGAAAAGAGCAGGTTCCAGAAACTGTGCGGGCAGAGGAGTTTTGTACCAGCTGAAGTTTAATGAGTGATTTCCGACGAAGGCCAAAGAGAATTGAATTACTATAGTCAAGACGAGAGGTTACAATACTGTTGACAAGGATGGCAGCGGTGTGGGAAGTGAGGGAAGGATGGTGACAATTAATGTCATGAAGATGAAAGTAAGCAGACCGGGTGATATTACTTATGTGGGGTTGAAAGGACAGTGAGGAACTAAGGATGACACTCAGGCTCTTGAGTCGAGGGAAATAAAAGAACCGTCAATTGTGAGAGAAAAACTTTTGACTTTGGATAATGTGGATCTGGAGTCGGTGACAAGAACCTCAGTTTTATCAGATTTCAGTTTGAGGAGGTTGGAGGTGAGCCAGTTTTTTTATTTCGGAAAGACAGCAGGTCAGAGAGGAGGGAGTAATCGTGGATTTAGTTTTACTGGACAAGTAGAGTTGGGTGTTGTTGGCATAACAATGAAAATTGATGTTGGATTTCCGGAAAATATTGCCAAGGGGTAGAAGCTAGATAACAAAAAGTAGGTGCCCCAGGGAAGAGCTCTGAGGGACACCAGGAGAAACAAGATGTCAGGGTTTTGTGGGATGGTGGAAAGAGGAGGACCCAATCGCAGGACATCAAACAAGGTTTATTAACACAATTCAGGAATGTCTGTAAAGCAAAAAGCACAGTGTTAACTCAAAGTTTTAAAAGTCCAACTAATAACAAAGTTCAAAACATGGTAAGGCAACCAGGGTGACCTGGCTGGAAGAGATAGTAAAACCTGGCAGGGAAGTCACGGATGGTTCCCCTTAAATACTAGTTAGCAGGGTGCACAGATAGGTGGAATCAGGAATCACCCCAGGTGATCCTAATCAGATCGTTGAGAAACATCCATGGCGAATGAAACCGAATGAAACCACTGAAGGGGGGTGGAGGTGATACCATGGGAGGAGAGTCTACGGAAAAGGACGGGATAAGAAATGGTATCAAAGGCAGCACTTAGATGAACAAGGATGAGAATGGAGAGAAGACCAGAGTCTGAAGCAATAAGAAGATCGTTGGTGATCTTAATCAAAGCTGTTTCTGTGCATGGTGGGGTGATAACCAGATTTGAAAGTTTCATAAAGGTTATGAGGAAAACCTGGGCTTCCCGTCTGAGGCTGTTGCCCCGTGACCTGGCCCCAGACAAGCGGAAGACGACGGAACGGAACGGAAAAACGACTCTTATGGGACAAATGGGAAATGAAGTTGAGAGGCCTCTAATTTTTCAAGTAATTTGGACAAGAAAGGGTGATTAGATATTGGACAAAGATTATTGAAGTTGTTGTGATCTGAGATGGATTTTTTTATTTTCAAAAAGGGAGATACAGCTGCAGTTTTGAAGAGGAATGAACAAATCCATGTGTAAGAGAGGAGTGAATGATGGTAGTGATAAGTGGGAGCAAGGAAGGGAGGCAGGATTTTACAAGACTAGGGGGCATTGGATCCAACAATCACGTAGTGGTTTATGATTTGTGAACATGGTATAAAATATCAGTTATACTGGGAAAAGTGAACATGGTAAAAGACTGAGGAAGATAAAAGGATTCAGTGGGACTGTCATGAGAAGGACAGTTAAGTTGCTGATGAATAGTTTGGACTTTCTCATTAAAGAAAGACAGCAGGGAGTTGCAGGTATCAACAGAAAAGAAATGGGGAGTGAAAGCATCTGGAGACTGGAAAGTTTTGTTAAGGACAGAAAAAAAAGTTTTCAAGTTGCCGTGATCAGGATGAATAAGATGTGAAAAGTAGTTAGATTTACTTTGAGTAATTTCAACCTTATCATTTAGTGTTTATGCATTTCTTCAAGAACAGAGAGACCAGTTCTTTGTAGAGCCGTCCCAGGCCTCAAATTTTGGCTTTCATTCGTCAGAGCTAAGGTGAAAACTAGGGTGCAGAACAAGAAAAGGACACAGACCGGGTTTTAACTGGAGCCAGGTAGTCAAGAATTTTGCTGAGTTCATCGTTTTACAAAGCAGCCACGGAGTCAGAAGAAACATTCATATCCCAAAAAATAGTTAATGCAGGCAAAGAGAGTGGTGTGATTGATGTCCTTAATGTTCCAAAAAAAGTGTAAATGGGTAGGTTTGGTTGAAGAGAGGCAAAGTGGGAGGTTGAAAGAGACAAGAAAGCGATCCGAGATATTCAATTAATCAGCAGAGCAGTCCAAGGGAGTGAGACCGGAGCAACAGATTAAATCTAAAGTATGTTCTTTATTATGTGTGAACAAATTTGAGTATTTGTGAAAATCAAAGCTCTCACTGCATAAGAAAAAGTCTCTGGTAGTGAAAAGAACTTTATTACCTATATGGATATTAAATTTGCCCAGTAATAAAACATCAGGAGAGAGAGTGGATAAATGAGTTAGTAAAAGACTAAAGGTATTCAAAAAGTCAGGATTTGGCTTAGGAGGACGGGAAACTACAGCAATGATGGTAGGAGTAGAACCAGGTAGTTTACAGATGATACAATCCATAGAGGAAAAAGTTGATGCAGACACTGACAGGGCCTTGCGATATTTACCGTAAGAAGTGGAAGGCCTTCCACCACAGCCTGGTGCATCTCGACATAGCTCTACAGGAGGCCCAGGTGACTCGTGTTTGGAAAAGAGAAACATTGCGCCTATAGTCATCTCCTTCATAGGGGTTTTTAAGCAATGCTTTGTCAGACCCCTCAACTCAGACCTGTTTACCATGGGTGACCCTAGCAGGGGCACAAAGCTCCCAAAAACTTAGCATCTGGAATCAGTTGGCACTGTAAGCAAGTGCGAGTGACATTACATGCATTATACCGAAGTGAGCCATGTGCTTGTTAGATGTAAAAGATCTTACCCAACCCTAAAAAGCCAAAACAGGGGAGGGAGAGACACATGCAACCCGTGGCCACACACACCTGGATTCCAAGACCCTGAGCCTGAGCAGAGGAGGCCAACGACTTAGACAGGTGCAGAAGGGACTCCACTAAAGAAGTCCCCCTGGCACCTAGGGGCACAGGCATCCCCGATGCTAGGACCCCCAGGCTATGGGCCAGATGGGTCAACCCCACGGCAGCATGCGAGACACTTTTTCTAAAAATCTGGTAAAAAAAAAAGGCCCCTCTAAGTAAAGAATGGTGAATTGAACCAATGTTCATTTAAAGAAAAAACAAGGGCTGACTCACTCAGGGTGAGGTGCGGCTCCAGTACGGACTCCCAGTCCTCTCGGACTCATTCTGTAACATTAAAAACATAAGAGTGGCTCACACTGGTTGCATGCAGTGCCATGCCCCCTTTCTGTTGAAACAAACCTTCTCTGCTATGCCACAGACCCCCGCTTTAAACAGTGCTGATGTTTTAAAAATAGCATTTGTGTTGGCTGAACAGATGTGTGTTTCTATTCAAAAACAACTGGAGCTCTTGAAGCCTCTCACACTCGAGCACTTACACATGTGACATCATGAGTGCTCAAGTGGTCGATTTGAGAAATAGCCTAAGACAATCATCACTTCTCCACAAGAGTGCTGGAATGAATGTCTTTTAAAAAACTAAGTAACTGGGGTGAGAAATGGGAAAACGCAGGTTTAGATGGTGTCTAACATATTGATGCAAGCTTATGGTTACTTGTAATGAAGTTGAAAAAGGTCAAGTAAAGGCCTTTTTAATCAGTGTGCCCACTTGGAAGGACACCCAGACCACTGCCAGAGTTCAACTTCAAAGATACTAATCAAGGCTTACGATGTGATCACCAAACTAAATTGATATGATATAGCATCAACCTTGGCTTCAAGGCACTACTGGTATTTTAATTCAGGTTTGGAGACCGAAGAAACAGCCAGGATCTTTCACATGCTCACCTCCTTAAAATGGGCACCCACCGGAAGTTTTTCTCAAAGACTAAAAACCCTGTTGTATTTCTGACCAATTTTCTGATGGTCTCATTGCTAGGATTCGGCGCATTATTGTCGGGAATCAAACCGGGCCGCGCGACACAAATCGCATGCTGCATTTGTGTTCAAGCCCACTGGCTGAGTGAAAATTTTTGATGGACTAAAGTTCATATTTTGCCAACACAACAACACAAAGTCTGCAATTGATGTCGATGCTTTCACAAGACGCATGATACTTTTATAAATTCAAATCAGTTACACTCTCGACAACGTTAACTAGTGTAGCATATTTAGTTTAGATTTGAACTATTTCTGCCAAAATCTGCAATGATCCACCTCCCAATGTAGACGCTCCATATTGATAGCTCCAAAAACTAATCACACACTTGCATTGGCCGGGAATCAAAACCAAGTCAACTAATTGGCAAGCAGCTATGCTATCCACTATACCACCGATGCATAAAAGTTTGCCATCTCTTAGTAGACAAGACTGCATTATGACAAACATTAAGTTGAAGTGGTTCATCTCCATTTAGACAGCAAAAGTGCCACTTTGCTTTCCCAAGCCTAAACCAACTCATCTGAGTTTTTGGCAGGCTTTGTTTGGCTTGTTGGCTTTGCTATACATTAAAAAAAAAAATGTCCCTTACACAGCAGAAACATCCAGAATCTTTAACTCACTTGCCGCCGACCCTCATGCAATTGTCCGATAAGGGAAACTTTTTCTTCATTACAAAACCTTCTTGTGTTTGACTATTGCAATAATGTCACTTAAAAATCCTCCCGTAACTCGAGTGAGAAAACTAACAGGCATAGTTAACACGGCAGCCACCATATTAATGTAAGCTTAGGATTCTTAAATTTGTGGGCAGAAAGTATGGCGAACGGGTCAAACAAAGGCTCTGTCAGTGAGAAAATGCATGAGATTACATTTTAGACACACAGCATTTAACATTCTTAGGCACTGCTGGGATTTGAACCCAGGATCTCCTGTTTATGAGACAGGTGCTTTCACCAGCTAAGCCAGAGTACCCTAGCTAATTTGAATTTTCATAAAACCTCAATAGATTCCACCAGAATCGCAATTCGTTTTGATACTCAAGGAACTCTTCAAAAGTTCCTTGAGAAAAAAAAACCTTGTGTCAGCTTGCTTTAATTCTACTGTCCCGACAACAAGAACTTTCTTCATTCAAAGCAACGTTCATGCTAATGTCAGACCAACAGATCAGATTGTGCCTGTCTTTTTGAAGTCTCTTTATTGTTCTTTATCTCCTGAGTACTTCCACAAACGACCCCCTTTCACTTCCTCACTTTCTATGGAGCAGTCAATGGTAATTAGAAAGTCTTCCATTTAGAACACGGCGCACACGTCTGAGTTGAAAGGAAATAAAATGACCGTCATTTTGGGCTCAGTCTCCAACTGTGATCATCACCACTGTTTCAAGTAATTATGAAGTCGCATGCAAATCAAACATTTCCAGTTGAGACACAATTTGGTTCAAAATTGGAACGCCATGTACTGAGAAGGATGTGGATTTTAACCTAACACTGGACGTACACTAAAAACATTATACCGAATTAAAAAAAAATATCTTAATGTGTGCATTTGCAGGAATCAATACTTTTGTGCATTCAGATAAGAGTGGAACTCAGCTGTTGCTTTGGTTAAAAGCAGACTCAATTAAAATGTATCATTAGGACATTTAAACATGTAAAAAAATAACAAAAGATAAATGTATGGGGGTGTTAGGTCTAGAGATGCTAGATACATACGTTAAAGTCCCCTTGGCTGACCAAAGCAAGAACAGATAGAGGCTTATTAATAAGTTTTATCCACTGCAGTGGGGAAGAAAGGTTTTAAGGATTTAAGGATGTGAAAGTTACACACATGCTCGGCTCTCTGCTTTCTTCTGGTTCCTTCACACTGCAGGGCGTATTTATTGTAACATTAAGAACATGCCCATTTACATTGTTATCATAAGGAAACGCATTGGTAGACTACTGAAATAAACAGGAAATTATGAGTCTTTAGACACGTTTGAGTGTATTGCCGAGCACAGCTAAAATACAGGTGTGAACTAATTTAAGCACATCCTGTAGTTGAAACAGAGGTCACACATCCTCTGATAAAAACAGGAGTCTGAAGAACATCCTCAAATTAAAACAGGAGTCTTAAAAACACCCTCTGATTAAAACACAGGTCTGAAAAATACACAAACATCTTGAGTATATAAGAATTTACCCAACAGGGGGACTTTACTGTAAACTAGACGAGCACTTGTGACAATGAGAACCCAACAAGCTTTGTAGATTTTATCTGAGTCAATATGGAGCTATGTAAAAGCAATGTCCTCAAATTAGGTTATGTTGTCCCAGAGCAGGCACTGGTTGAGTTTGAACCCAGGATTTTCTGCTTACTTGAAAAGGCTCTTTCACCTGCCAAGCTACAGCACCTAGTTACACCATATAACACATCATTTAAACAAATACTAAACAACTACAGCAATTGAAAATAAATGGCAATCCCTCTGAGATGGCGAGCTGTGCCAAAACATCAAAATTGGACTCAGTCAATCTAGAAAGAGTTTTCATTTACTTTGCAAATAAATGTCTAAAAAGTAAAATAAATAAATAAAAAAAAATTCCTCAATTTCAAAATAACACCACTATGCGATTGTCTCCGAATGCAGGGTTCATTAGAGGTGACACTTTTATTATCTTGTTGCCCCTTTATGTCTTTAGCCTTCTAATTGGCTGAGACAAAATTGCTCTAAACCTTCCTACAATGCATTTGTGTGACGTGCAAAACCTGCAATTTTAACTTCCTCACAAAAACAAAAAATGACCTTGTCAATACATTGAGCTGTTTAATTATGTCCTACAGTGACTTGTCTAAAGCAGCAGCATACAGGCAAAGAAAATAAAGTTCTGATCCAAAAAAACCCAAATGACTCCAAATCCTTTCTGCCTCTCAACTACTGCGCAGGGTTGTGTAATGCACATGCCCAACAAGAGGAGGACAACACTCAATGTTGTTCATGTTGCTCTGGATTCAAGTATCCTAAAATTGGAACGATACAGACAACATTATCATGGCCTCTGCACAAGGATGACACACAAATTTGTGAAGCGTTCCTCATTAACCGTGAATGTTAATTTTCTCCAAAAACACATTTTCTTGTCTGTACGCCCCAGATACATTCATACCAACAGACATGCTGTGGCATTCGTGTCATGGCTGGATTTGAAGCCACTCTCTTTTTTTTGGGGAAAAAAGGCCTCAACTGACAGACCTCTTGTTTCTGGCTTGTTGTGGAACCAGCATAACTATCTTGTTGAGCTGATGCTCAATAGGGATTGTAAATCCGAAGCACCATGAACCATAGAGTAATTTCAAACCAATTTAAAAAAATAGACCAAAAGATTAGAATCTTTCAAGCCCACAATGAGCTCCATCTTCAGGCTGCCGGGTGCAAAGGAAAATCCATTGGAAAAAAGAAAAATGAATTATACGCTCCAAGTCTCAAGTTATTAGAAAGATGATTGACATTCGGTGAGTTTTTCTGCTTCCTAGTTATTGCTAATATCTTTTTTGTCTCTGTTATCATACAGTAGTTATGTCAATACTGTATGTTTATTTAAATTTCTCCAAAAATAAATAAAAGAAAAAGAAATAGTCCACTCTGCCCATTTAAATTATGATGAATTGTTCAATAAAGCACAGACTGACCACACCGCGTACTCCTGTCATCAATATGAATCATAAAAGAGAACTAACTGATGGGTGTTAACTTGCATCAGCGCTATAGTCCCAAACCACCGAGTCGCAGACCGGTACCGGGCCGTGGGTCATTTGGTACCGGGCCGCACAGAAAGAAGAAATAACTTTCATTATTTCCATTAAGTTTATTGTTTGAGCCATAATGATGTTTTATTTTGAAAACTCACCGGATTTTCTTCTTTACATTCATCAATGACTCACCAATGAAGCATCATCCCATTAAATTTAAACCCCTAAACTAGTAAAATGAGTAAAAAACAAAGATTTATAAGAAGCTTTTTGGCTAAGAGGAGGTACAGAGTTACTAAGCAGACTGGACCTTAGAAACACTCTTCAGGTTTCAGGTCAAGATGGGACTTTCTGGTTCAAGCAAAACAAACCCAGAACTCTGATTGATCTAGTCTTACTGAGAGGAGTCTAACTGATATTTTTATTCACTTTGTTTTTGTGTTATCCTTTATTTTGAAGGTATGTTTACCGTTACCATAGCAACCAGAGTGTGTCAGAGCAGAGACAATGTTTCCACGTTATAAAGATGCTGCTAATAAATTTTCTTGTGAAGACAAAGTTGATTTAAGTTTATTAATTATTATAAAGAACATTTTTTTCAGGCTGGACTTTTTTTGTTTTTCTGCTACACCTTTAGACTTGTCCGTGAAAATATCATCAGACACTAAATCGATTCGTGGTACATTAAAAAGGTTGGGGATCCCTGCCTGAGAGGAAAAAAATTAAAAAAAAAAATCTTTTTTTTTTTTTTTTTGAAGACCATGAAAAAGCAAAATGTTGATTTCAAAGTAGGTTAAAACTATTTTAGCTTTAGGGTCCAATGCAAAAATGCTATCAAAAATAGTTGAATAAGCTCAAAAAAGCTTTGACAGCTCTTTTCCAGCCTTTTTATTAACTAAATAGGGGAGGATATGTAACTGGAAACGTTAAAGTAAGCTTGAATTAAATATTAATTCTAACCTAAATGTTTTCAAGAAAAAAAAATGGCCGTTATATGGCTGTAAGCCATATAACATTTTTCCAAATATGAATTTTCAACCGTTATTTCACAATGCGTCTTATTTCTAAAGTTTGACTTCATTATGCAGACAAACATGACTAGATTTCAAGTCAAGATGTTGTAGTGTACTGTTGTAAGTATCCACTACATCTCTTACAAACTTTTTGTGTCGATAGGCTTCTTGTACGCGTTTTTTTTCTTACTTTCTTAAGCAGTTGTCAGTAAGTATTTTCTGTGGCGATGGTAGTATAGGGGTTAGCATTGCTGCCTTTCAAGCAATTGAGCAGACTTTCATTCCAAGCCGTTGCTTTACTCTTTTCCCACCATAATCACTTGCTGTGTGTCGAGATTTCAACACATTTTGTCTCGTCATCATCCAATGCTGTCCAAGCAAAGTCCTTAACTCCATACTTTCACAAGGTCAGCTTACAACAAACTTTCTATATGGCCAACTTTCAAGATGGCGCCGTCCAACATGGCTGCCTCGGTACTTCTGTGCAACCTTTTTTCTCTGTTTTTGTTGGTAAATGGTGTATCAGCGTGCTCTTACACTCGTGAAGAGCTCTTAAACCTCAGGACTACCAGTTTTTTTAGTGGCTGCGGCAGATTTAGTCCAAATATTGGCTAAGAAAGTGAGAGACCGGAAGAGAAGAAAGCGTGCGGGAGTCCTCGTTCGTCTCCGCAGACGTGGTTCGCATACGTCTTTACCCAGCCTTTTTCTCTCTAATGTCCGCTCACTTAGCAACAAAATGGACGAGCTAGCGCTGCTAATGCGACGAAACAGGGACTTCTCTTCCTCTTGTGTTCTATGCTTCACGGAGACATGGCTCAACGAGCAGATCCCGGACTGCGCGCTTCAGCTGGAGGGATTTCAGCTATTCCGCGCTGACAGACAGAGGGATTTCTCCGGTGGAAAAACAAAAGGTGGAGGGCTCTGTTTCTACATCAACCACTCCTGGTGTTCGGATGTGTCTGTGATCTCCCAGCTTTGCTCTCCGGTTCTGGAATACTTCTTTTTAAACTATTTTAAACCATTTTATTCTCCACGGGAGTTTGCTTCATTCATTCTGGCTGCTGTTTACATTCCGCCATGCGCAAATGTGCACGAGGCCCAACGCGCGCTCGCAGACCAAATTATGTGTGTGGGGCAAAACTTCCCAGACTCTCTAGTTATTATCCTCGGGGATTTTAACAAAGGAAATCTGAGCCAGGAACTCCCAAAGTACAGACAGTTTGTAAACTGCCCAACCAGGGAAAAGAACACATTGGATCACTGCTACACTACAGCCAGTAAAGCCTACAAGGCTGTTTCTCGAGCTGCTCTGGGCTTCTCTGATCATGACATGGTTCACCTCATCCCGGCATACAGACAGAAGTTGAAGCTTTCTAAACCTGCAGTGAGGACTTCCAAGAAGTGGACCAGCGAAGCTGTGGACGAGCTTCGTATGTGTCTGGACACAACAGACTGGGGTGTGTTTAGAGCTGCCACAGATAGTCTGGATGACTACACAGACACAGTGACGTCATACATATGATTCTGTGAGGACAGCATTATTCCATCTAAAACCACAGTGATCTACAACAACGACAAACCCTGGTTCACACCCAGACTAAGACAGATCAGGAGGGAAAAGGAAGCAGCTCACAGAGCCAATGACAGAGAGAGCTACAAAGGCGCTAAGTACCGGTTCTCGAGAGAGGTACAGCAGGCGAGATCCAGGTACAATAAACGTCTGAAGGAGCAATTCTCTGTCAATGACACCGCCTCTGTCTGGAGATCACTTCGGCAAATTACAAACTATAAGCCGAAAGCCCCACATGCTGCTGATGACTTACAACTGGCAGAGAAACTCAACACCTTTTATGCCAGGTTTGATGTCTCACTCTCCTCCCCCCTTACTGATCAAGAACCTTCAGTCACTTTGAAGCCATTCCCATCCTCCACCCAATTAACAACAGAGATCACTCCAATTGTAAAAGTGTAACAACGTGGCAACATCCTCAAAAATGAGTCTACCCAAAGGATTGATTGTTAGGAAGAAATGTTTTGCGCTGTTTGTGTGTTTTCTTTTACAGAGTATTCCCTCCCCCTCCACTGCTTTCTTGGTGACAAAACAGGATGTGCTCAAGCTCTTCCACAAGCAAAACCCTCAGAAAGCTTCGGGCCCAGATGGTGTCTCCCCTGCCACCCTGAAACACTGTGCTGAGGAACTGTCTCCAGTTTTCACAGACATTTTCAACACCTCGCTGAAGACATGCCACGTTCCAGCTTGCTTCAAGCTGTCTACCATCGTTCCTGTCCCCAAGAAGCCCCGTAACACTGGACTTAATGACTACAGGCCTGTGGCGCTTACGTCTGTAGTCATGAAGTCATTCGAACGCCTGGTCCTCCCTCATCTGAAGCACTTCACCTCTCCCTCTCTGGACCCTCTGCAGTTTGCCTACAGAGCCAACAGGTCTGTAGACGACGCCATCAACCTGGCCCTCCACTTCACCCTGCAGCACCTGGACTCCCCGGGAACCTATGCTAGGATCCTGTTTGTGGACTTCAGCTCTGCATTCAACACCATCCTCTCTACCCTGCTTCAGGACAAGCTCTCTCAGCTCAACGTGCCTGACTCCACTTGCAGGTGGATTACTGACTTCCTAACAGACCGGAGGCAGTGCGTGCGGCTGGGGAAGAATGTCTCCACCTCTCGGACTATCAGCACAGGATCTCCACAGGGCTGTGTCCTCTCTCCCCTGCTCTTCTCCCTGTATACCAACTCCTGCACTTCCAGTCATGACTCTGTCAAACTGATCAAGTTTGCAGATGACACCACCCTCATTGGGCTCATCCCTGATGGCGATGAGTCGGCCTACAGGATTGAGGTAGATCGGGTGGTGTCCTGGTGCAGCAACAACAGCCTGGAGCTCAACGCTCAGAAGACAGTGGAGATGATCGTGGACTTTAGGAAAGGTACAGCTCCCATTACCCCCCTTGCACTGACAGACTTCTCCATCACCACTGTAGACTCTTTCCGCTTCCTCGGCACTACCATCACACAGGACCTAAAGTGGGAGCCGTCCATCAGCTCCCTGATCAAAAAGGCCCAGCAGAGGATGTACTTTCTGCGGCAGTTAAAGAAAGCCAAGCTACCCGCCCAGATGTTGGTGCAGTTTTACACAGCCATCATCGAGTCCATCCTCACCTCCTCCATCACCGTGTGGTACGCTGGAGCCACAGCCAGGGACAAACACAGACTGCAGCACATTGTGCGCTCCGCAGAGAAGGTGATCGGCTGCAGCCTTCCATCTCTCGAAGACCTGTACGTCGACTCGGGGGCGTGCAGGTTGGATAGCAGCTGACCCTTCCCACCCTGGACATGGACTTTTTGAGCGACTCCCCTCGGGCAGGAGGCTCCGGTCCATTCGGACCAGAACGTCTCGCCACAAAAACAGCTTCTTTCCTTCTGCCGTTGGACTTATGAACTCTTTATAACCTGGATCCCCACATCTCTTAGTCACTATATAACCTGGATCCCCACATCTCTTAGTCACTTTATAACCTGGATCCCCACATCTCTTAGTCACTTTATAACCTGGATCCCCACATCTCTTAGTCACTTTATAACCTGGATCCCCACATCTCTTAGTCACTTTGTAACCTGGATCCCAACATCTCTTAGTCACTTTATAACCTGGATCCCCACATCTCTTAGTCACTTTATAACCTGGATCCCCACATCTCTTAGTCACTTTATAACCTGGATCCCCACATCTCTTAGTCACTTTATAACCTGGATCCCCACATCTCTTAGTCACTTTATAACCTGGATCCCCACATCTCTTAGTCACTTTATAACCTGGATCCCCACATCTCTTAGTCACTTTATAACCTGGATCCCCACATCTCTTAGTCATTTTATAACCTGGATCCCCACATCTCTTAGTCACTTTATAACCTGGATCCCCACATCTCTTAGTCACTTCCCTCTTGTCACTTTACTATCTTTATTATTTTCTATTATTATGACATTGCACTACTTTTCTTTTCTTTTTCTTCTGAGCACTCTTAGTTTTGTTAAAATTATTATTATTATTTATTTTATTTTTTATTATTTTATATTTTTGCACACCTGTATCATAACAAGTTCCTAGTATCTGATATTTTTCACTGACATGGCAATAAAAGCATTCTGATTCTGATTCTATATCAATAAAAGTTGATAACGCAAGCAGCCGTCTTCATGGAAACAAAGGTTTTCACTCCTGTCTTGTCTTCCTTGATATTTACCAGTCTGCAAGATGTCCCTTTATAGAATTGAAATAAGGCCGAGCATAAGCAGAAAAATGCCATTACTGAAGAAAAATTTGTCCATTGGGGTCTCCCCGCGTAGGTTCGAATCCTATCGACAACGAAGGAGTTGACTGCATACAATGAAATTCTTTTGCCAGAGGTCCATGGTGCTACCATGGCATTATTATTTTTTTCCCAAATACCTATATGTGTTTTGTAGCTTGATATGGCCTTTTGCCAAAGAACCATTTCAATTTTTTTTTCACTACTCATATATCAGATAGCTGGTACTTTAATCTTCCAAAACAGCATAACAGCATTACTCTTTTCCCACATTGCTTACTTGCTGTGTGTCAAGATTTCAACACGTTTTGTCTTGACATCATCCAATGCTGCCCAAGCAAAGTCCTTCACTCCATACTATCTTCTCCTATATTAGGAGTGTCATGCAATGAGAAATGTTTGACTAATAAATATTTTCAAAAATATACGATCTACGTATATATATGTATATATATATATATATATATACATGATTTTTCTCGTATATATATGATTGTATTGTGTATATATATATATTTATATATATATATATCACGCTCATATAACATCATATGAGTCTTTCGATAAAGAGGAAGATTCAATTATTTTTCGGGTGCAGTTCTTAAACGTCTCTACATCTTCAATACCGTCAAACAAATGGAAGAAGATACATGTGTTTTATGTGTTTTGATATTAAACATACATGTGTTTTTGAGGAATGTTATAACCGTCACTAGTATGTTAAAAGGACTCTTACAATGTTTTCTTTTTTTTTCATGCAAAAAAACATATACAGTATGTCTGAACATCAGTACTTCTGATCTCAGTTCAGCTTGATTCTGTTAACAACAGCACATTTTTTTATTGTTCAAAGGTCTGGAGCAGCAGAAAGAAAACTGTGTGAAAGTCTCATTGGCATTTCTTTATGTCTTAGAGGGACCTCTTACAAGGAGAGGTTATCTTGAAGAAAATGATATGAAGGTGACTGATAATCCTCAATTTCATACCAACTTATTGAAGTTGGTATCACATCATTGTGATAATGATGTATCACAACATCACAACATGATCAACATGATGTATCACAATCTACTCTAGGAGAAGTGTTATTTATATGGAATTAGAGGTGTAGCTAACAGCTGGTGAAAACAATATTGAGAAAACAGACACCAGTATGTAGATATTATTGTAGATAATAGTGGAAGAACATCTGAACATAAAATATTATTCTGTGGTGTCTCCAAGGGATCCATTTTGGGACTGAAATTATTGATTCTATATCTGAATGGTATTTAAAAAGTATCCAAAATTCTCATACTAGTTTCTTTTGCAGATGACACCAATATCTATCAGGACCAGATATCTATCAGTTTAGAATGAGAGTGGAACATGGGTAGAAACGACATAAAATATGGTTTGATTGAAATAAGCTATCATTTAATGGGGAAAAGACCA